>CABFVX010008272.1:0-25319 GCA_902151425.1 Timema shepardi | reverse complement strand
AAGGTTTGTAATGATTAAAAGCTAAGATTTTAGAAAAAAATCGTTTTTTTCCCTTTGTCCCAATTAATTCGAACACTATAGTAGGTAGATATGATAAGATTCGGGTTTTTAATGTACGTCTCCACCGTAGGCTGTTCTAGTACGACGACATCCGTCAATTCGTCGCATACATCCATGACGAGCGTGTCAATCCAATCGTTGCAATAGCGTGCGACGAGTGGCGACATCATGTCCCGTTGGTCGACGGCGACGTCGATGAGGTCCCACACCTCACAAAGACGCGCCCAGCTAGGTGCCAGATAGGCGACCCGTTTGATTCTGGCGTCTTGTTTCTCGTTGATGACAACCATACGGTCAGCGAGAGATTTCATGATTAGTCAGACTAATCTTCTGATGAGGTTGCGTGTTGCTGAAAAACTTTGATATGACAGACTTGTAGCTGCCCAGTTCTTGCCACTCTGTACGGTTAAACACGGCGCAGTTACCTCCACATTTTTCTAGCTAGACGTAGGGCGTAAAAATGTTCTTGACGCTCATGCCGACGATGACCCACTTGGCGTCGACTCCATCCAGTGGGAACAATGTGTTAAAAAATACTGGTGACGGTGAGCGGCTTCACTGGCTTTGCTTTGCTGCCGCAAACGTCTTGAAATTCTATGTTGTTTAGTGGTTATAGCTGGCACATCACCAGGACGCCCCTTTTATAGGCGAATGCCGCCTGGACACAGCCTATTGAAGGGCGGCATGCCCCTACAGTCTTGAAAAATCTATTGTAATATCTCATAATCTTAGCGTCGTTGGCTGTATGATTGGTGGGAGAGAATAGGCTTTGGAAAGTTTTCATCGGGATATTCTGGGCGCGATACAGAAGGTGCATGAGACAGTAATGGCTGCAAACGTCTGATGCGATGCTTTGAAGTTGTAGCGTGCTATGGGACGTGCGAAAAGTGTTTTTGCGTATTAATGTCAGATGTGACTTTATACGAGGTGGAAAACCATAACTGTTAAAGTATTCTCCCACTCCGTTATTGTCGATAAAGATGGCGACCCAATACGTCCCAGGTTTGATGTGTGGTGTTTATGACTAGAGTGGTAGGTCGAGCTATTATTGTGGGTAGTTGATGAGCAGTGAAAACACCCGACCGTACAGAACGGAACTACGGGCTTGTTTTAAGCGCACGTCTTATGGTGTGCGTGTCCATCTTCAATCATCCAATCTAGAAGTCCTTAGACGATAGAAGATGAACAGAAATTCTATACAGAACTCTTCTGTGATATGCACATGGTGCGGCTCAATTTAAGTGTTTTCAGTGACGAACAACCTCTGTCGTACAGATCGACGATGGGTGTAGACGTGTATTTGACTATAAACTTTTTCTTTTCCACCTCTTTGACGTAGACGGTTTTTGCACGCGTTGTGGCACGGGAGATGAGGGAATCGAGCATGCTGTAATCTACATCACCGCTATCCCAGGTGGTACCGTGCAGATTGTTGACTATATAGTTGGCTTTCTTTCTGTCATCGGTGGAAAGTTCCTCGATAGAGTATGAGGGTTTTAACACCAAATGTTGAAGTAATATGCCGCATACAGATTAAACACTCAGTTCCTTGACGATAAACTTTTGTTGTCGTCGATGAAGCTATGGAAATCCACAATGACGTCCATTGCTTAAATGAGGGGGTAACGGGTGGGAAGCCGTTTATATTAACTTCCATAATCGGTCAAGACGTTTCTATCCTTGTCAATGGAGATGATGTTGGCAAACTCCCCGTACACGATACAGTTGACGGTTTCAGTGAGAGTTCTAGTGAAGCTCACTTAGATGCTCAGAGAACCGTGCCTCGTCAAATTCCAATGCGATGTCATGTGGGCGGACAGATTAGGGGAGAGATCGAAAGCCATGAGATGATATCTCTTGGGGAGGCTTCTCATGTGATGTCGCTACCTTCGTTCATGAAATGGATACCCGTTCCAGAAAACAGTGTGTGGTAGGACATGACATAGTGTCCGTTTGAAAAATCGGGTTGTAACGGTTTCGACGGTACTTGTTCCCCGTCCACGTACAGCGATAAATGGTTCATGACATAGGTTTGAAAGTTGAACGGGTTCTTTGTGGCGTCTCCGTTGAACGCCGCGTTTGACACAAATCCCCCGATGCACCGTTTGGGTAACTGCCCGGTGAATATGTTGTCCAGTGATTTCCCTTGCACGCCCGTAGAAATAGTGAGTGTTTTTACTTCCACACGAGTGATGGGATACTTTGCAGGACTGACGTTTAATGCTTTGGCATGTGCCAACAATATAGAAGGTGCTACTTTGACACGTCGCACTAGAAGGCCAGCTTCAACGATGTGAATCTTAGAGTGAGGGAGTTCAGGGACTGCCATAAGACTAAACCCGTCTTTGGAACGGACCAACCTGACTCTGAGTTCGATGCCGTTCAAAAGGTATTTCTCTTGATTAAACACGTCACCGTGTAGATACCCCAAAAGATCCCCCATCTTACTTTTTGTGGTGAGACTGCAACGGACCTCAAATCCCTTGTTGCCGGCGTTAGTCTCTTCAAAGGTTCCGGGGCAGTCTGCGAACCACAGACCACAAGTCAAATGCGTTCTTTTGGCTTCACAGTTGTAATTGAAAAGCGTCTCAAAGTACGCTCTATAGGCATACGTGTTGCTGGGCAGTTAGACTAGTTTTTGGTTTAAAAACACATCCACCTGTGTGAATAGTAAATGCAAGCAGTTGTTGACGGGAGTGATCTGATATACCTCTGTAAAAGCGCCACCGTCAGGTTTCATGATGGCTGCCCTGAGATAGAGCATAGTCTGTGAAATATTGATATAGAACGCGCCTTGCACAGTAACGGTAAATTCGTTGGGTTAATAATCGTTGAGGGAAGAGACAGGTTTGGACTGGAGCCATTGCCCACTTTCAAGACTGGTTTGAGTGGGTGGCATGGAAAAGAAATCGAGTTCGCTGCTGGCACACTCGCAGGACTGGGGGTGTAGAAACGACATTTCAACTGAAACTATCTTTGGCTTCTTTCTTGACCGTTTTACGTCGGGCGACGACAGAAGACTGACGTCATTGCTTCTTACGACGCCCTTTATATCCTAAGCTGGTCACCAGCGTGTTGATCTTCTGTACAGCCCTGCGTTTCAGTTTTGTTCCAGCCTCACCGACACGTTGCTGTAGGGCCTCTTTGAAAGGACGCCGTTGATTGGCAACGTCGGAAAGCACGTTGATACCCGTATGAAGTGCCTGTTTTCCGATAGCTTTAGCGCTGCTTCTCAGCAACGGTACGGCGCATTTAAAAGGCCACTGAAAAAACTTCCTATCCCATAACCTCGTTAATAGGGAACACCGGATGGATCGAAGATTTTCCTGTTCCAGCCAGGTTGACGTATAATCTTTGGTAGGGACAGTTCATGTTGAGCAGCGTGGAAAATGAAGTTTCACGCATACTTTTCCAAACTCGAATGGTACAGATGCTCCCGTGTCTGTTCTTATATTGATTTCCAAGCTTTCAATTTCCCTTCTAAGCATGGGCATGTAGTGCAGTGAATCATAACCAACTATCTTATGTATGCCGTAGAGATAGTTTACGTTGTTGGTACCGAAAATACGTAACAGCGGTGCCACAATGTCACACACGGGCTGAGGCTCAACGATATCCGCGTAGATGTACATTTGCGAGGGGTAAACCTAGTAGAATGTTGGTGGCGTACGGTGACTTTGGCACTTTGATCAGATTAGTCTAAGGATCGAAACCGAGCTGTAGGCTTAGTTGACTTGCTAGAGTCAGCAGCTGTATATTTGGCGAAGAAGAGATATCGTCCACTTTTTTGTTGGGGTTTGTGACATTGAATACAACTCCAGAATCCCCTTTAAACGCCTCTACTTCGTTTAGAGCTTTGATCAATTCATGAATAGTGCTGTAGTTTCCAGCAGGGATATGATCCTTGAATATTTGTTTCACTCCGTTAGTGTCCACCCAATTGTTTCATACAATATTTTGACCCTCAGGTACGGTGGTGAAATAAAACGGATATTGAAATTCAGCTAGCGTGACTACCCACCGGCCTTCGAGTGTAAGACGGTAAGGAAGCTGCGTGGTGAAATTCGTGAGGGTATTTTTCGGGAAATATCCCATAGAGCTGTCACTCGGCAAAGTGATGTACAACTGGTCCTTCATGGTAGTGCGCTGACGTAACTGGCAGGAATCCAGGAATTAAACTTGGCGGGGTAACCTTTACAATGCACGTACACGTTATTTCTGGCACCTTTAACCTAGACACGTAGTATTTTATCAACTTTAAAAGTTTCAGGAAGACGTGCGCGTTGCAATTCAGGTTCATAAAAGTCCCCTCCAACTTTTCGCCGTCAAGATCGGCGAGTCTGTGGATGACAAGTTGTCGCAACACGAGACTGCTGACTTTGAACATCTCCACGCTCCAATTACTTTCATAGCCCTTTTCAAACAGAATTTTGGATTTGCTAATACGCACTGTGTCACCTACTTTTATTTTAGGCTTCGAGTTTGAACGCCTTTTACAGTACAGATTATCTCTGACTTGAAGCACATTAGTTTCTGAAACGTCGGCGGGCACCATCTTGATACTGAAATGTTTTGAGCCGTTCTAAGCGTCGACTAGATCTTGGAGGACGTCCACATACCGATACGTGTTATTTATGGTAAAGTGGCGCCACATGCGTCCTTTCAGAGTTATATTGAATCGTTCCACGATGCTTGCCTTCACGACCGGATTATGAGTTGTGAAGTAATGAACACCTTCTTTCTTGAGAAATTTCCGCACTAGATGTGCCGTGAACTCTGTCCCCTTGTCCATCTGTATACTTAGAGGTTTACGGCCGCTTTGTTTGAAAATTTCCCGAAATGCGTCTTTCACGACGCTCCCCGTCTTGGAGGGAAGCGTCCTCGCCCATGCCATATTTCTAAACACGTCGATGATGGTGAGTAAGTACACTGCCCCGTCGTTGTATTTTCTGAGACTTCTCATTTCGTTGAGATCGGCTTGCCAGAGATCGTCAATTTTTGACACCACGTACTTGATGCGTGGAAACTTTTTTATCGCCAGTTTGTGTAGGGTATAAGCGTCCTGCACACGAAGCCACTCTCGTACTTTTTCAGGATCTTTCTTGGATGCCTTTATGAGCGACGCCGCCCCTGCAAATCCCGCAGGATGAGAAGGGTCATAGTAGATGTCGGCTAAACGGGCCATTAAGTTCTGAACGGTAGCCACCTGTTTTCGTACACCCTCTTCAGTTTCTTCTTCTTAGGGCGTTGAGACGGTTTAAGTGGTTGTGGTACGGGCGTTGGATCATTAATGGGTGGCAAACGTTTCAGATTTAAAATAATTTTTTTCGGAACGTTTATTTTTTGCAGAGCCGTGAGAAACTCTCGCCACCCTGACGGTTCGCTGTGGTTTCTTGCTCTGACCAGATCGTTGACTAAATCCACAATATTGTATCCATGGAGAGGCGTATCGTGAATACTCACTTCTACGTTTGAGTCCCAAGAGATACCGCCTCGGGAAATGATATGTTCTAGTGAAAGTTAAGTTTTTTTACGTGCCTGTGCTGATACAGTATTAAGTACAGCTGGGATGGATAGTACAGGCACTTCAGAGGTGTTGGTGGTGGTGGTATTTTCAGATAGTGGAGGGTTTTGACTAAAGTGCAGATAGCGCTGTAGCACTTGTTGGTATAAAGTCCATTTAGACTTGTTGTCAAGTTTTGAAGCGAGGGTTTTTTACATTTCCTTGTCCTACTTGGAGACAATAGATTTGTGACCGATGCCACTTGTTGGTGGTGTTGCTCGTAACGGTGTAATGTTTCCGGGGACACCAATATCATCTTTTTCATGTGTTCCATTATTTACTTGTTGAATAAGGANAAGAGTAAGGGCAAGAACGCTCCTCCCTTCTGAACGAGTAGTCGTCTCTTCTTCTTCCAGCACTCTCCTCGTTTGACCAGCTTGCGCAACGCCTGCTTGTGAGCACGTAACTTTGTCTTCTGTGAATTTTTCACCGGCATCCACCCAAATAAAGTGTTGTAGTCACACTCGCAAACAGAATCGACCAGTTTCTTGTCGGCCGTTTTCATCAAAGCGACACGTTGCTGTGGATTCATGCGATACATAGCACGTAGCAGAGGGACCTGCTTCAACACTTGGGAATCATGGTTATGAAATGATCTGTAATCGGGAAGTGTTGGTGTGTTTATAGCTTTTGCGTGGTAGGTACACTCAGCACCCGACATTTGTGTGGTTTTTATATCTGAACCATTCTGGTGTTCCTTGTTTGAAATCTAACAATATATAGCCGTGAGGAGTACTTTTGGCATCAGTGTAAGCCTCCTGCAAAACACATGGATTTTCAGGAAAGACTTGTCGTGCAAAGTGTTGAATCTGAGCTTTATCTCGGGGATTTTTAAAAAGCACGATATAATGTGTGTTTAAGGAAATGTCTCTTTGGCCCTTTCCCTGGTGGAATATATTTTGTGTAAGGTACATGACGCTAATATTTTGATGGTGGCATCCTTTGGTTAAAAGATTGACGACCACTTCGTTGGCTTCACGTATCAGGTCGTCCAGGATAATCAGCTGTGGAGAGTCATTACAGATGTCATCCATTTCCGGCAAACCCTTACAGAATATGACGCGGGGACCCGCCCCATCTTGTTCGAATCCCGGTTGCCATAAAGCAAAATACCATGTGATTTTCGAAAATTTAACGTCAGACATTGTGTCCAAGTGACGGATAAAGTCTGCTACAAAATGTGACTTTCCTCAACCGGAAAGACCGCTTATGATTGCCGAAAATAGATATTTAAACTTGTCCATAATGTTTGAGACTGAGCTTATAAGCTATATGAACTTGTATTTATAGGATAGGAGGGTGGTGCGGGTGTAGACGTTAAAACACAAACATAACAGTTTTTACAATATTTATTTAAATAGTGAAAAAGTATACACACAGTGAAAAGTATACTGTGAATATTTACAATTTTTCTTTATTAGCGCAAACATAACAGTTTTTAAATTGCTGAAAACTATTCTGGGAATATTTACTATATATATATTTATACATAGAGGGGAATAGTGGTCTCGGTACTAAATATGATATATACATACAGATGGTTTCAATTTAAAACAAAGTATATATAATATATATACACAAACAGTTTATTTTATTTGACGAAATTTGAATTAAATATACATTCAAACAGATTATTATAATTGACTAGAATTAAAATATATACAAACAGCTATTTGACTAGAAAAAATCAGGTAGGTGAAGGATTGTACTGGCAAATAAAAAAATATTTTAAAAAGTAACCCGGGTGCATAAAAAAATTAAATAAAAATTGTTTTCATGCAGAAAAAAAAATGAAAAAATCTCAAATCTTTGAAAAATGGTATGTCAGTGGAACTGTCTGGACTAGAGTCAAAGAAAAAAAAGATGATTATTCAGCCCGTCTAAATGATCACATTATAGTAGGGTCTAGTGCATTTACAAGTACTCTGATACCCAAACGGCAACGTATTAAAATCATCGGTTATCCGACGTTTGGAGTACACGGGCCTGTAGACTTTGCTCTGCGAATCGGTACATATAGTCGCAAGACCTTTTCTTACAATTTCGTGCGGTATCTGTATGTATCTTTCCGCAGCCTGTTCAGTGACCATTGCTTTCACAACGTCAAAATTAACATCATTCCGGTTGCCATAGTTTATGGTGATCCAACGAACCTTGCACACAGATTTTTGTTTTGGCAGGATCACCACCAACACAAACTAGGTACACGTAATTCTTAGGACAACTAGATACAAAGGCGCTAATGTAGCTTCCCGGACCGTAATCCTGAAGTTCGTCAGTGAAGTCACCTAAAAAGTCTCCGGTCGGTGGACTCCAATCAGTAAAATAGAACGCTATCTGTATCATGATACAAAACGCGGTCCCCCAATTGTTCAAGGATGCTGTATAAGTGCAACCTAGCCATAGCAGTCGTATAGCATGCCACCGCCACACTCGTGTTAGGGTTTAGTACGTCTGGTACATACCAAATAAAGCCAAAACGCTGCACTTTTTGATTGGAATATGCCACTTTCTGTAGTCATATGTAATGGGAAAAGAGACCTTTTCAGATAGAGAGCCACTTGAAAATCCATGCAGGTCACCAAAATGGCGGCCATTTATAGCCGCAATTTTAGTGTTCTTAATTCCATGGTATCTTAGCTTCCAATGTTCCGATTTAAGTTTTTTTTTTAAATCTCTTGCTAAGAAGAAACTAATTGTTATCATATACATATCTCTAAGCTTTTGAGGTTTCTTCACTAATTTAAGAATTTATGAAGATTTCACTTTTCTCACAAATGTCATTGCTAACTATCTTTTTTATTGTCCATAATATCTCCTTTATAGATGATATAAAGAAGAAAGAGCATTATTTTTTCTTTTCATTGATACCAAGAAAATCTGTTTTAATAAACTACTTCTTGAGAAATTACTGGTTAAATGAAACTAGACTTTGGTTTTTAATAATATGTCTACTTTACTATTACAATAAGATAGTAACATAATGTTTTACAAAAATGTTTGAATAATAGGAATGCTCCTGCAAATTAACTTCTTCTTAGCAGCTTAAATGTCTCTAAATCAAGTTATCCTCTTCGTTATCTTCCGAATCATACCTGGAACAAAGTAATTATTTTCATATAAACTCTTAAAAAGTTAACAAGAAAATAAAAGTATTTTTGACGTCTGATATTTGAAAAAGAGTCTACATACAGAAGACACTGGATGCATAAAATAAATATAATGATCTTGAAAGTGATGGAATTATTGAAATTTAGAAATTCTCAACTAAGCACATGCCTTTTATTGTATTTATTACCGCATTTTTGACCTCCAGTGCAGTTCCTGCAAAGCAGCGTGCATGGAACCTTAGACTTTGAACAGGAGCATCGCGTACGGCATTCAGAGCGACTGCACTTAACCAATTATCTACAAGCAGCCCAAATAGAGGGCAGAGAAGACCATATTGGCACCCACTTCCCTGCAGCTCTGGTCCATCCCCATCCTTCTGGTCCTTTAACGTTGTCTATCACTGAGCAGGCATGACCCCAGACTTGTCCTGCCTGGTATGCTGAACGGAGACAATTCTGCCTTAATGCCTCTTTAGTTAGGGGCAAGCTTGATAGACTGCGACATTTTGAATTAAAGAGAAGCTTTCTAACATGATTGATTGAGAAGTCTTCTTCATCTTTGTAGTAAAGCAAAACAGTAAACTTCTTAAGAACTTGAAAAGTCTCGTCAGAAATAGACTCTTTTGGTAGTGATATAGCTTGGAAGGGTTCCGTAGTTCAGGAAATTATTTCCAGACTTTCCAGGCAGCCGGTTTCCCTTTCATGGCAATTGATGAAGTTACATTTGATCCTGTAAATGCATGTAATCCTCTCAAGGCAATAGCTTTATCTTCACTTATACTTTCAAACATTGGCATTAATGCTCATGTACCTCTGAGACTTCCCAACTCCAAAGAGAATCCACATCTTCTGAAGACCAGTAACTTTGAGAATGGGGATCCACAGCGAGTGCAGAAAAGGGATTTTTTGTTTTGTGGATAACAAACGGGCCATTGCTAAATTACTCATGTACACTGGGTGCTGTGTCTTTTAGTTCTTATAATTAGTCTTTTATGTGGATTGGCAACCAACGAGCATAGTGGAGATGATCCATCAGGAAAAAACAAGGTGCTAGTTTCTTCAATATTTGAGTGAACAGTTCATAGTTACAATCCCTGATCGACCGAGCAAAAGATAAGACAAGTATATCCAAGTTTAACACTAAAAATCAGAATCGAAATGTTGCAGAGTTTGAACGTTTTTCTTAAATCCATTCTTCAAATGATACTTTTGGGTCTTCTAGTGTAAATGCATCTTTGAGCAGACTGTATAAAACAGCAGCAGTAGTCTGACGAATTGCTCTTGCTTTTGTTACATGAGTAACTTTAAGATATGCTTCTGCTCCCGCCTCTGTCTTGATTCCAGAATTTGCCACCAAACTTGTCCAGCCACTACCCTCAAGAATCTGGCCAAGCACCTTCAGAAAGGCCTTCTCAATATGAAACGCTGCAAACATGGCTACAAATTTGGATTCACCCTAAAATTCAGGCCAGTTCCACTGGATGGATTTAGTCAATGCAACTAGAGGTTGATCCACATATATGACAGGAATTTGTCTTGGATTTAAAAACGTTGTAATTTTTCTTATTTGATCCATTCCGTGATTTAGCAATTATGGCGAAGAAGAACTTTCATTGAATAGAGGTAAAAGAGAGTTACGTGTTAATTCAAACGATGAAGGGCCTACCTTTGAAGCATAGAACTTTTCCCAGGAAAGATCTAAGGGCCCATCTTTTCTATCGCTAAGAATATGGTCCAGCCATTCCTGTTCCGTTTTCCACTCGGATCCAAATTTAAAAGTCGTCATCGGAGAACAGGTGGTCTCGCTTGCTATTGGCACAGGAGGTTGCTTGGAAGGCAGTGTTACAGTCTTGACAACATTGTAGCTGTCCCGGAAGCTCTGGCACTTTTCTGTTACTTTGATCGACACATGAAATGCTTGTGGCGAAATTACGAGGCTCACCAACTTCTCCTTCGCCGGGAATTTGAAAGATAGAAATTGCTGTTCCATGTAAAGATGATTCTGAAGTTGTACTGCTGTAGTTATGATCAATGTTATAGTACGCACCAGTCACAAAGAGACCATGAAGCAAATTTGAGGGGAATAGGGCACCTTCTTCTTGAGCTCTCTTAATCTCCAAGTTAGCCAGACTTGCTGTTATCTCCATAATTCTGTTTGATGATATTGAGAGGCCTCTTTTATGCATACTTTCAATTAATGTATTATTTCGTGTTCTTCCAAATATAGACAGGCCCACGTAAAATGGAACTGGTGGTTCATGACTTTTCTTATGACGAAGAATGTTGCCTTTTGGAATGTTTTCACTGTGGTTGAAAACTATTAATTGGCTGATAGTCAAAGCAGGCTGAGATTTTTCAGTCACATTTTCTGCTGAAGCATAGCCATGAAGTAAAGAACATACTAAAGAGAGAAGTGCTGGAGGAACGCTTGCAGCTTGTTGATCATCGTTCAGATGACCATCAAACGTAACTTTGTGCTGGGTTATGATCTTTCTAATTTGCTTAATAAATCTTTCACGTGCAACAGCATCATCATCAAGGTTTTCAGAATTAATATATTAAAAAATATTAGCACCATCACGATAAAGGAAGTAATCTCTGCCTGAAAGTAGAGCTTTGAAATGTGGGAAGTGATCGAGAATTCTCTCGCGTAAACGGGTGGTATGTGTGTTTAGAAGGTTTTTAATTTTCTTTCCCAGAATATTTGCAAGGCTGTTTGCATATATAGTCTTTAAGTGAGCCATTTTGAATACAATCTCAGTATTATCAGATTCAGAGGCCTTGTTTTTTTCTCTTATGAAGCGTGCAACGGAAGCAATTCTTCTTTTACCCCAATTGCACTCAGATAATTGGTCAGGTTTGTATAGAGTTCGAGTGGTACTTTGCTTCCTTAGCAACCAAATCGCCACCCTCTAGGAATGCTTTAAGGTTTGTGTTATTGGTAATATCTATCAGCACATCTCTTAAGTTTATCGTCCTGTAGGGAAGCAATCTTATATGGAGGTTTTCGAGTAGTGCCCTTTTGATTGCATATAAAACATATTTCATCTTTCAATTTAATAAATGATATGGAACAACGCATATTGCTTGGGTTTTTTTCCTCTGGCTCTAATAAAGTCTGTGGGCTGTTCTCATGTGAATCATTTAGCAAAGAGGAAGAACGTTTGCGTTTCTTTGCTCTGGCTAGTTTTGTTCTGTTGAATTTATGTGCACACTTTTTATACCACTTTGCTTTTTTTTATGTTTCTTCTATACCTTCACCCTCATTTAAATTTTGTACATCCAGACCATGGGTCAATGTACCAATATTCTGAAATTCTGTTAAATTTTCCGAAAGCGTCTTGTAGCCAACACCCAACAAGTGCTTTTGCAGAGTGTAAGGCTGGGCAAATCAAGCCTTCATCACTAAATTCTTGACAAATGCAACATTTGGTCCAATATATAACACGAAGCTCTAGTGGAGATTCAAAGTCAACATTTGCAAGCCGCAGGCGCCTTGAAGTCATTTTGAGAATAATTCAATTCAGTGTAATCTGCAAAAATGAATGTTTAATGATTTATATGAGTATAATTTTATCTTAGAATGAAAACAAATGTAAGATAAATCATACACAAAAAACAAAAACAAATAAAAAACTAGACGAACACTAAAATATTTTTTTATCATGAGGAAATCTTAGGGCTTGGAGAAAAGAAATTATGATAAAAAAATATACTTAATAAGAGCTTTTAAACAAAAAAAAATTAAAATCGAACCATTAGAAGCTGAGATACAACCAATTCTAGGACTCCAAAATGGCGTCCATAAAAACCCGCCATTTTAGTGTCCTGCACGAATTTTCATGTGGCTCCCTATCTGAAAAGGTCTCTTTTGACCTCATTTATGACCACAGAAAGTGGCATATTCTAATCAAAATGTGCAGCTTTTTTTATGTACCAGACGTACTAGTTTGGGCGCAACGCGTCACGCGCATACTTGTAATTGAGGAACATAACCTCCTCATTAATATCAATGACGCTGTCCCCGGTGATGTACGGATCTGTCAAGTACTTGTGGATGCCCTGATAGTCGTTAACAATGGCTACGTGTGGTAAATCAGATCTTTGTCCAAACTTTCCCCATAGTGAATTTAAAAAGAGTTTAGCCAGAGTGCAGAGACCAGGGTTTTTACAAACAGAGCAGAAATCGAGACTTACCCCTTCCCTTTCCTCATAATTTTGAATATAAGCTAACTTTTCCTCCTGTGAGGTACACCACTCTGGCCATACAATGGCTTCTTGCTTGATTTTCAAAAAGTATCAATGTACCCATGAAACAATCCGCCAGAACGTGTCTGATGGTTGTAAACAATTACACTGTACTCCCAAACTTCGTGTACTGCTTCAATGGTGTAGCTCTTCTCTATGGTTTTCTGGATCTCGTCAATCACCCAGACGCCTGTCAACCAGCGATCTTTTTTGTCGTTATGCTGACACGCACCTTGGTTATTCTCCTCCCTGAATTTCCTGCACAAGATGAACATTAGCTTGTCGTGCATCCGTGTAGGCAATACGGGCATGAATAAATCCCGGGAGGCGTCACTGTAACTGCTATGCCTTCTACTTGATCTATAGACGGACAATTTGGTTCCAAGTGAAATTTGGGGTGGCCGAAGGGGTATTTTCTTACTTGCAAACGTATGGATACAATGAACACACATCCAAGTACTTGATCTTCTCTCCACAAGAAAGGTCTGCTTCGTGGAAGAGCTTGATACAATTTGTACGCCCACCAAAGAATGCATACCTGGGGCTGAGAATCTGCTTGGTATACACCTCGTGCCGGAGTACAAATTGCTGCAAGTCCTTGTCTGTGCGTTTCATCACATTTAACGGACACTCCCACATCTCTACAACCGTGTAGCCGGCATTCTTAAACTGTTCAACACAAGCCATGGTGGATTCATAACGCGTCCCCATGGTCTCGTGGGGACTATTTTTGATAGGGGTGGTCCTATCAGGGTAACAGAGAGGGCACCTATGCCAATAAGAGCCCCAGAACAGAACGACGGTGTTGGTATCTTCAGCTTTAACAACGCCGTCTACACGTCGCCCTAACACCTATTCCTCACCACCGTTAACCGCATGAAGAATAGAGACACCGCGTTGATGGGCCTCCCAGCAGAGCCATTGTACAGCGACATGTGACTGTTGGTCTGCACACCGGTAGCCACCGTTAGGGATAATACCGATAGTATTCTCCTTAAGATGACTTCGGCGGTTAAGCAACATGGCCGCTCCAGCTATCGTACACGCCTCTCTGAAAGGAGCCACCTATGATTTTCCATTAGCATCTCTGTAAACTTCAAGCAGGCCTTCCAAAGGATCTTTACATATTTCACAAAATACAATTCCAACTCGCGTTTAAAATCAAAGACATAATTTTCTTTGACCAACGCGTCATACCACTTCTCAAAATGCTCCTTTACCTCAACTGATAACTCGCCGATGCCGTAGTCCTCCTTTGGCGGCAAGGGACCCCTATACTCCACGTTTTCTTTTTTATTCAAAAAATGGGGGAAATGTCCCTTGGCCAAAATCTCGTCGAAGCCAAACGTTTTGGACAATTTGTAAAACTACATCGGGAGAGAATTCAGTGAGTCAATAAAGTGGAGCGGACCGTAAAAGCACAGGCATGATTTTCCCACCGTTCATTATAAGTTCTGGAGTCCATTTTTTTACCTCCATCATATATTTTAAAATAAAATTACCATCATAGTATTTTACATTATGACCTAGGAGGGTGATATCCTTAAATTTTGATGCTTTAATTTAATCAATAAATCCAAAAAATTGGGCCATTGTGGCATCACCCTTGAATATGCGACCCCTATCGCCCCCACATGCAGCGCAATGATGGTTATTTGCATATATATGTACGCAGGTCTTGCAACACGTCTGCACGACACATAGGTTAGGTTCGTGCCAGTACGTGCCACCCGCACCTTGAAGAAGAGTTTCTTGCCTGCATTCAAAATCATAAAATACAAACATGAAATTACTCTTTTCCAGTGACGGCTTTGATGAGGCCTGGTTCATATAACAGAAATGACCATAAGGATGACGGGTCTCGCATACTCTACAAAAAGTCTCATAACACCGATGTGAATAATTTGATTTTTCCACACTGAAAAATTGCCCGCATGCCTCACAAACCTTTTTGACATCACAGACCGACCTGTGACCTCTGCAAAAACTGGGACGTTTATGGTTATTAAAGCATGTCTGATTTGAGAACCAACGCCCGCAGTCTTTACAGATCACAGATAGGCCTCCGCTACAAACCGCTTTAGCGTAGCACTTCTCGCATGTGGACTTGCAATTGTACTCATTCTTATTACTGAACGGCACACATCACTAGCCGCAAAAGTACCCACACTTAACCGTGACTGTCAAGAATGATATGACAGCAAAATGTTTTTCATTATCGTCGTGAAAAAACAAATCCATGTAGCTTTTAAGGGAATGTTTGGGAGGAGTAGGTCCCTCATATAGGACCTGTCTCCCCCGACGTTCCCTGAACACCGTGATTTTGTATTCGGAGAGGTAAGTTTGAAATTGTTTCAGTTCGGTTATTTCACCCCCTTTCAAAAGATTCACACGGGCATCACGGCATAGTTCCTCTGCTTTGAGTTTTTTAATTTAACGATCCTTTTTTATTTGTGTAAAGGTGTTCACATCCATGCATCCTGGTTCTCTTTTATTGTCACATATACTTTTGGTGACAACCAATGCACGGGAAAGGCAAAGTGTGTCGCCATTTAGAATCGTAATGATTCCTTTGTTGTTACGGCTATATGTGGTAGCAGGAGCGAGTTTATCACAATAACGTGTACTCCTGTGAGGCTCCTTAAAATGGCAGAGTTTAACGTACAGTGGTGCTGTACTCAAAAACAAAGTATTACTTTGCAACACGCGACTTACGTTATCAAGCACGGCTCAAGCGTCTAACTGGTCTGCTCGCCTAAATGAGATATATACAGGGCTAAACGTAGAGTCCGTGCTATTCAAAAGTAAGCCAACGTGGTCATTGGCGGTAACGCCATGGTCCTGCAGCCGATCGAGCTATTTAGTAATTGGTTCTTCAAGCCAGCTTAATGCGTTACGCTCGCTTGCTGTTGCACCAGGATGTACGGTAATTTCTCTACCAGTATAAAAGAAACGCCTCAATTTTATTAATCCTCTCTTCGACGATCCGAAGGGAGACGACATTTGACAGGGTCCCACCTACCCGATTTACCGGTCCACTAAATCCCTGTTGTGGGTTCGAAGACTGTCCCGCTGTCGCCTGCTCCACAGGTTGCGGGACAACCATGACCCCCGTCTCCCGCACCGCAGCTGGCTCGAGCACTGTCTCCTAGGCTCAGTGGCGGTGTTCCTGCAGTGTGGGGAGAGGGATTCACTTTTGGTGGTGTTATGGGTGTCGTCTCGCCATTTCCGGCTACCATTTCAACTATAACACATGTCAAAGTAAACGCTGTTACAAACATGCGCGTATTTTTTCTTTCTTTAAAATGTATAACCCTTTTGGTATTAATATAATATGTTAAATTTTTTCCTAAACATAATTGCTTTAGCTGAAACCGACATTCACAGAAGTGAGCCATTATTTGCGTGGAGGGAAAGTGAAAAAAGGCCATAGTTTACCCTGGCAAGATTCAAACATCTAAATCTTCCATCAGTGACCGTCTGACTTTACACGAAACAAACGCTGTAGCCAACCACATCGCAGGGGTAAATTATTTAAGAAACAACTGTTTTATTAAATAAAATTTTAGTGTGCGAAACTATATTTTGTTGACATAATAAATAACATTTACACAAAGCAAATTAGTCTCTTAAACTGTAAGCCAAAATTAGAGGAAGTGCACCCGCATTTTGCGAATAGGGAGAATGGAAAATCTATTAGAAAAAACCTCCCCCATAAATTTCTAAGTAATATTAAATACAACTTTAAATATCATTTAATGTTAGAGACTATATTTTGTTGACATAATAAATACTGTAACCCTGAATTAGAGGAAGTGCACCTTTATTTTGCAAGGCGGGAGAGTGGAAAATCTATTACAAAACCTCCCCTCTCATAAATTCCCAAATAATATTAAATACAATTTTAAATATCGTTTAATGTTAGAGACTTTTTTTACATAATAAATACTGTAACCCTAAATTAGAGGAAGTGCACCCTCATTTTGCAAGGAGAGAAAATGGAAAATCTATTAGAAAAAACTTAAATTCAATCGAGGCTGATGAAGGAATATATAATATTTATTTTTTAAATTGAGTATTATTCCAATGGATTTGTTTAGATAACACATACACACATACACTCTTGTTGAAACGTGAATTTAATAAAATTCTAAAGTGGTAATTATAATTTTAAGCCTTTGAATGGGAAATAAAAACTGGACCCTTAGTTTACTATACAGACGCACTAAAATGTTGGTTGAATATGTGATAAAGCACATTTTAAACGTGAATTTAATAAGTGTCTAAGACGGCAATTATAATTTCCTCTCTTTGAATGGGAAATAAACCAGGGACCCATAGTTTACTATACAGACGCGCTAAAGTGTTGGTTGAATATTTGATCGAGCACATTGTAAACGTGAATTTAATGAGTACCTAAAACGACAATTATAATTTTCTTTCTTTGAATGGGAAATAAATCAGGGACTCATAGTTTACTTTATAGACGCACTAAAATGTTGGTTGAATATTTGATAGAGCAAATAGTAAACGTGAATTTAATAAGTGTCTACCTCAGTATTTTCGCTTATGCCACGGAATTGAACCCAGGACTTCCCCCACCCAATAATTTAGTAGGGTTTTTAAGCGTATAAATCTTATGGGTAGTAAGACGTGGCGTTAAATTAGTTAGGATTTTTTTTAATAATCGGTTAAAGCATCAATATAGTTTTCCCTGCTCTAAACTGTAAACACGCGCATTCTCTTATACACTAAACGAACTAGTACAATCTCCTTGAAATGAGCAGCTGACAAGAGGTTTCGATCTAGTGACGATAGTTAATCACGGTGGTTAGCTAGAAAGAAAGAGCTACGCATATATTCTATTTTTAGGCTAGTGGCTACTTGTACTTACATATCAGCCGGTTGATCGCGTCCAAATCACTCCAAACAGCGGGGGGCACATTTCTGCCGCCATAAAGGGACGCAGGTGAGGGGGGTGCCATCGAGAGGCTGCCAAGGGTTGTTGTGAGATCTGCAAGGCTTGGGTGCAGCACGCTGGTGGCGCCGTGACACGCATTGGGCTGTGGGGTCGCCTCCAGCTGGACGGACGGTTGCACGCCCTCATCCAACCCATATGGATCCCAGTAGTCTGAAATTAAATAAATACATATTAATTACCATTTACGGGAAATAAAAAAAACACCAACAAGTCTCTAAATATATATCGTAGGCTGCTAATTACCCATAGACCAATCGCCATCCACCAGGCAAATCCCATTTTCAGTAAAGGCTATTGGGACCCACAGGTTGTACACCATAGGCAACCATTGGGGGCTTGTCAACTAACAAAAAAAAAGAATACCATTGTACGCCACAGATGTATTAAGCAAAATAAAAAACAGAAACCATTAAAATATAAAAAACTATTTTCAAACATATCTGAATTTATCCAATTTTCCAGAGCGTCAAAACTCATCTTGATGTGTAAGTGATCCAATTACAAATTTAAATGACCGAATGTAACGATTTGAGGTCTATTTATACTCTTCTCAATGGCCATGCCACCTGTAATGACCTAAATACCGTAATGGTCTCCGCGCATGCGCAAACCATATCAGGTATTTGTAAATACCATTATCTATCAGACACCTTCTAGCTACCGACGTGTCTACTCTGTTCAGCCAGCCGCTGGTACACTTTAGCGTTGAATGAATAGCAAATGGTGGTGCACAAGTGGACGCGAATACCGCATTAGCACAGAATGAATAAGCTTGGTTTAACAAACGGTGGTATGAATGGGCGGCTCACAAACCTACTTTATTATTACGGCATATAATGTATCCAGTTTTTTTTCTTAATACCTGTTCACACGTATATATTTATTACGCTAATGTGTTTGGTAGCAGGAAGATTTCGTTTAGATGAAACGAATCCGAAAAAAATCATCCTCAATACATCTGACCGGGATCAAAACCCGATTTCCTTCCATCTTTAGCAGTCTAGTCTATTGCGAGAGTAGCGCCTTAAACTGTGTGTTCATTCTTTATGTTAAGAACTTTCAGCTACGTGCAATTCTAAGCTAAATACGAATGAATAGCAAACGCGGGTACCACATGGACTTTTTTCTCACTCGCGCAAATGTTAAGTGCATTGATGCCGTCGTTTCTCGCCCCGCAAGGCGCTATGCAAGTCCTGTTAGTCACCATAAAAGTTCTAGCAACCGCTTAATTTGAATAGTTTGATATAGTACAAAAAAGGGATCAGTCTGCTAGTAAATTATACATGTGAGATAATTTCACCCTAAACCATTATTTGAAATAAGTCTCTTCTCTAATCCTTCCCTCCAGTAAACACAAAATAATATTTAGTCACAAGAGAATGTCTAGCTATCTGGACAGTTATTATGTTATGGGCAGATAAATAACTCGAGTGCTGAACAATAACGTTCATGTAGCGGCTAAAAAATACTTTGCTTAAATAATATTGGTTTAAATAAATTAATAAAAATGGACAGTATTTGTAAAAACATATCTGTAGTTGTCACCACAAAATTGGTATAAGTCAATATATTATTTAAAAATCCCGTAGCTTGTGGAAACAGCCGTTATAAAAAAAATCTAGACAATGTGAAACTAATAATCTCGCCCAAATCGGCGCTTATTTCACTCTTGCATAGTACGCGTACCTACTCCCGTGTTAATTTTTTTCAGCTAACAGATAGCGCTGCAATCTCTAATTTACCTTTATGACGAGGGAATATCCCCCAGCTCACACACCCGACAATTCAGATATATTGAATATTTGTTCGATAAATATTTATTAATGTTGTGATTTATGAAAACATTTTCTTACGAAATTAATAGTTCTAGTTCCTACATTGTATGAAAAGTTATAAATGAGAAATTATGTGATTATTATTACTATTATTAATTAGTAAGAATGAAGATGTATATATTGTTAGCTAATATAAATACCTGCAATGCTAAGCTAAATACCTGTTTTATATTCGATATAGATACAATTTAAATTCTAACACTAACTGCGCAATAGCTATTTCATTTTTTTTAGGTCACTTACAACTGGGTTGTGAGAACTGTTCTTTTACATTATCAATAATGCAGCTTATTTATTTATCTAAAATAAAATAAGCGTAGTTTACTTGCGTAAATATATAGAAAGCTTGATTTAACAGGAGAAATCTATGGGGAAGTTTTTTTCATAATAAATAAGAATCTCATGTTTAATCCTGTGTCAACCAGTGGCGTTGCATCCTGAATATGTAGACATGTCCACTTTCCTTGGGTGTACGAGATTGAGTGCCTCCTAACGGTTCTTAACAAAGGGGGCCTGCATGAAACGGTGTGTCGCTATCTCTTCCTGTCAATACAAGGCAACGACTCCTCGATGTGTAGAGGTTAATGAGCGGCTCATTACCCCCACCCCCCGCCCCCGGACGAGGGGGATGAACAACAGGGTAATTACCGGCTCTGGGGGGATGATTCCCGTGTTCAACAAGTCAATGACCGGCAGTCAGAGGAGGGAAGTGAAGGGGGAGGGCTTGTACGAATACGTTTGGCCATCAGATGACAGTCTACAATTGGAGAAGAAGGTTCTCAAACAGCGCAGCGCGAACCACGGATGCCAGCATGCTCCAACAAATAAACTATATAGCGCTGTTGCCCATAAATAAAGTACAACACCTCTATCCTACCAATTAATTAATTGACAATAATCAATTAATTATAATTAATTAGCAATCATTAATAATTAATCATCAAGAACCAACATGTCCGGGGTTGGTAGGCAAGGGGGTTGTAGGAGGAGGGGTTGTAGGGGGAAGAGGGGAGGACATGGGCAGGAGGAGGGGGGATAACTGTAAATAAAACGGAACATCACAATACTATCTCACGGTGTGACGTAGTGGAGCAAGACATCATAACAGCTACTATCATATTTTAAATATTAAAAGGAAAATAAATTAACTACTTTAAAAAATTAGATAATTGCTTTGTATTCAAAATATAATAAGTTTTTTGTTGTGTTTTTTAAGTAGGTATTTTTAATAAAAACCAATGTGTTTTTTGGGGGGCTGGATAGAATTGTAACAACCCTGTCTTAGCTATTTCTACTTGCTTTAATTATATGCGATTGTAACAAAGAGCTATTGCATCCATATTATTTACCTTTACATTTTTATCTTTATTGTTAACTTATATTGTTGACGTGACTTGATATAAAGTTTATTTAATTTTATTATAAAACCACTTTTTCAATTACACTTTTACATACCGTTGTTTGATACTTGTAAACAATAGGAAACCCCAAAAACCACATTACTCAATCATTTAAGGAAATCTTATATTGTTATATTTCATTTCAACCTTAGTTAATCACTAACTTCCAATACTTAATTTAAATCATTTTAAAGATTAGACACTTTACAAAGATTTTTGTTTATTAATAAATAAAGAAATGTTTAGTTTGTCATTGGTTTTATTTATAGTTCTTTCCCTAACACTAAATGACTGGACTTTGTAAATACTATTGGAATTAAACACACATGGAAATGTATTAACTTATTCACAATTGTTTTGTAAAGTATTGTAAAATTTTACTTAATATAATTTATATTTGTATTGTCTTTAGGTTGAGTATACTATAATTTTGATCGTAAGAAGACTGTCACAAACGTTAGTAAAATGGCATTAATTTATTCATAGCTCAAGTAATGTGATTTATATATTTAACTTTCGATATATATTATAAATAGGCCTACCTTTAAAATAATAATTAAGTAAAATGCCATCAACTTTGACCACAATTTTTTTATGTATTTATTTGTATTTTCTAAACCTGTTCTTCCTACAAGAATTAGAGTATACCTGTCCAAACATATTGGGTGGTGGTTTTCACCTTTATAGTTATCACATTTCTTCTTTTTTACATCCTCGTCAGAAGAATGTTGGTGCATTTACATTAAACAATCCTTAATTTTAAATTATTATAAGTAAAATCCTTGTATATAATGTTAATGTAAAAAAAAATTTTTTATTCAAAGTAGTTTTAATTTGGTCTATTAAGAATTATTATTAAAACAATTTAAAAGATTTACACACATTTTAATTTATTGGACCTTTTATTTTAACGATTAACTTCCAATTATAATTAGTTGCTTTATTAATTAATGCAGAATATCAAGACTTCTGGCCTACACCTTAATTAGAAATACAAATATAATATACTATTATTGATAATTAATAATATACTATATTATACATGTGTACACACTGAAAGAATGTTGAATGAAAACTACTACAGCTTTGTATAATTTTGAGTTAGAACCCAAACCCAAACATTAGCCGATAAAAAAAAGAAGAAACCGATCCTCTACTTCCTTTGTCTCGGAATCTATTTTTGGAAAGAATGTATACCTGCCGGTCAGTCAACCCTACAGGCGACGAAATGTCTAGCTGTACACAAGGGAATTAACAGAGGGGGAAATGGAATAGAAGTTTTCTACAAGCACGAAGCGTAGCGGATTTGAAACAAAATAGAATGTATGGGGGTTCCCCCTTAAACTTAGAAACACTGGAATTATCTATTTGAGTCCAACACTCTCAATTGTTTGAAAAGTTTTGGTAATGAAAGGAGGTGAGGCGTGGTAAGGGATTACTGCTACCTGGACTATTGTACTCGGAGAGATTGCAGCTCTTAGCTCTCAGCTTGTCTGATTCTTTATTGGCCAACTTATCATGCTAATTAATTTCCCTGTGTGTTTCACAATAGATTTTTTGACTAAAATATGTTGTTTGTATTGAATAATGTAGGCCTGGTATTTTTTTCATTTCAAACCGTAAGCAAACAAAATGATGCAAGAGATTTATTAAATTAAGGTCGGTTAAATGTTTCTTACAAAAAATGTGACTTGAGATCAGCTGTTTGGGAAAATAATAAAACATTAATAATGTTCAGTCATCAATACCAGCAATCTTAAAATAAATTTACCTAATTTCTAGTCTCTAACTTCTAAAAGGTAATATTCTTTGGAAAAGTATTGCCAACTGTTGACGCAAACTGATTTTATTCTGTGCGTTGACGCTAGAAGCAAAGTCGAAGCTAAAGTTAGCGGACGAAAGTATGGTGGTCATAATAACCCTAACGCTATTTTTTCCTCGAAAATGAAGCTAGGATTGAACCCCGAACCCGCAGCACAGAATTCTGACACATTACCCCAAGACCACCAGGTCACCTTAAAAGAAGTAACTTGATGAACAAAAATAATACTAAAATAAATCTTAATACCAAACAGCTAAACAAAGCAAGCAGATTCATTATGCATTAACTTAATAAATAATTCATACTACAAAATGTATGTAGGCCAAAATGTACACTCCATTTACCTTGTGCGATAACAAACTTACCATGCACTTTTCCGTTATGGTGTAGTTATAAGATAGGACCATAATTTAATCCGCCAAGGAAAGGTTGATAAATTTCATGGTAAACTGAGTGTACATCATTACAAACAAAGTGTAAACTAGTAAATATACATGGATGCACATTTGTTGTAAAGTTCTTAATTTATAAATTAAGATACAGAAGAGGCTCGGAAACTTGACACTCGATAACTAGACATTCTGTGTAACTCGACACGCACACAGTAATTGGCGCCATTCATCTCAATCCAAGGTTATTCAACTGTATAACCTGTCAGTTTGTTTGTGTAGCTCGAGTGGAACAATTGCTGTGGTATTTTTACAAGTGTTGTGTTTGTTAGTTTTACAATTCAGTAACGTGTTATTCGAATTATATTATATGTACAGTACTGTATTGCATTTCTGTATATTAGTGTTACTGTACCGTACAATACTACAGTACAGTACAACTGTACCTATAATATTCGCAACTGTACTGTGATTCATCTTTGTTAAGTAAACATGACAAAGTAAACATGCATCTTATGCAAGTTCATTCGTAAAACTCGACATCATCTCAGTCCACATTCAGTTGAGTTTCCAAGACTCTACTGTAGTTGTAGGGGCAGCTCGTAAGGGAGGGCTTCGGGGTGCAACCCAACACTCCACTTCCCCTACCCCAAGCAAAATAAAGCAAAAAAAACAAAAAAAAACAATCTATTTTGAAATTCATACAAATTGTCTAATAATTTTCATTACATAATTAAAACTAGGGGTGTACCGATGCAGACACCGATGAACCGTTATCAGGCGATTATTGGTACATCGGCAATTAACCGTCATTGGCGATTATATGCCAATCAATCGTCTCTTTTAGGTAAAACTTAAAGACTAATTTTCTAGGTAAGAGTTTAGTGATCAAAATCGCAAAAAACACACTTATACAAACACTTCATCTGGGTTGTCGGCTATGCAAATATTACATAACTAGATAAAGAAATATGAGTCAATACTGTTAATAAAACTAACAATCCAGGTCAAACTTTCGCCGGTTATTAAAAGATTAATCAAAGAATAAGCTTATCACAGCTTTAACTGTTGATTTTTAATACAATCTTTTTGTATTAGTTAAATTAATTGTTATTATTCTCTTAAGCGTATGGCCCAATAATTATTAATATATAATCGATAATCGGGACATATCGGTATAAATAATTGTAGCATGAACAATTATTTTAAACAATCGTCAGTCGGTATAGGTAATCGGTTTTAATGAATCAGTACACCTATAATTAAAAACACAAAAGAATTTAAAAAATCCTCTACACAATTTCTCTATTTTATTTATGAGATCAGTAAAAACCATAATCACTTCAATGTGAGACAACAAGCTGGTAGAATTAAGATAAACTGTGCTTGCTGTCACTCTGTAACCCGAGCTCTGCATTCATCATAGGATGGTTGTCATGACACACCGAAGTCACTGCCATTATCGTTTACTATGTCCTGTGGACTCTGCCATGGAGAGTTAATGAAACATGCAGTCAACAAAGTGATCCGCAGATATGTTATGAAGCCGCTTTTATGTGCAGACGTGAAGGAGATGTAAATGTTAAAATTAGAAATATAAAAATACCAATTATTTTTATTGTTATGCCCACCAATTAAATAAATTGAAAATGAAACAAGGAGCTCAAAGTAAGACCTGTGAGTAGTGGATGAATTAAGAGTTCCAGGCCACTTTCTCCCATAAGGTTTAACATTGATCCACACCGCACCCCGTGTAAGGAAGAGTACTTTCTCCTGGATTACTTTCTCCTGTATGCCCGATGCTAGTGTCTCCTGGTGATGAGGCAGAGTAGTAATGTTAGTAGTTAGACTGATTAATGGTCACAGCGTTCTTATTGGCTGGATTTGGTCACGTGACCACACCTCCTGCTC
>CABFVX010008271.1:0-25329 GCA_902151425.1 Timema shepardi | reverse complement strand
CTAGACCACAATCTAAGCATTTCACGATTATTCTTTCTTCTGGATAGTCTCGTTATATGTGACCATTCTTCTAGCAGTTGAAACATCGCAGTTTTCCTCGATTGTTACAAGATGGTATTTCTGCTCTCTTTTAATATTTTACATTGTTTGAAAGTGGTTGTGGTGTATGAGGCGTCTCAAAACTAATTTGGCCTGGGGAATTCACGTGGTAATCTAATCTCCCATTTTGCGTTGATTTATCAGTTCAATCTACTATCTGCTATGGTCTTTGGTTGTTGACTTCTTCAAAGTCTCTTATGTTTTTCAATAACTCATCTAAGTCAGTATGAGACTTACTCATCCCCACTGTGCTCAGTTACCTAGACAATAGTCCTACAGCGATCTGTTTCGTTTTGTCCACAAAATCCAGATTAAGATCCTTACACAAATGTATTTTCTCGTGGAAGTATAGATTTACTTTTTCATATTTTTTAAATGCTACTTTACATTCTTTAGAACCGCTTGGGAAGACTGACAGTCCCTGCTGATGTCCTACGGAATTGCTTTTCGAATTAACTCCATTTATTGATTGTCATAAGTCTGGAAAGAACCAATGTTGTGCAGTACCTATTAAATGTGTAAGTGGCGATTCGAGTTTGAATGGGTCATGTGATAGATGTAATTCTGCTGTAGTATTGATAATTCGTAGCCATTCCATTGGGTCCAACCCAGTCATTTCATCATCAAAAATCTGTGTAGTTTTTGCTAAATCAGGTATAATATTATACAAGGTTTGTTGTTGAGAATTATTTGGCGGGGGTTGCAAATATCACATTAACATTTCATCTCGTGGTCGATTGCTTTCTAGAAAAACCTGCATCGTATCCTGAATCCATATCACCATCCCTCTCTCACCCACCTCCACATTCTATTGTGGTCCAATATTTTGGTTGTCAGTTTCGGGTAGCCCGTTATTCGACGATGAACAAGCCATGCCAACGACTAAGCTCAATGTTTATTTGTCAAAATCCCACCTTTACTTGAAATAAAACGCAAATTTTAGCACCAAACTTCTAACAAAATGGTGGCAGTCACGTACTCTCACTGATTGAGGGTAGTGGCTACTTCCATAAATCACCGAGTCAAATTAAATTTAGGTTTGACCTAACTTACTGGTAAAAATTATTAATTAATCTTAAGATTATTCGCCATAATAACAACAACTATGATTAACCCACACTCGAATTTCACGTTAATTAATGGCGTCCAAACGAACACGTTGTTCCCGAGGCAAACAAACGTGCTTAACATAACGAAAACCACTATGTTTTAATGTTCATTCCACTTCTGATAATATGTAATAGTCCCTTTTTCTTTGCTAATATTTGTTTTATTACTAAAAACATGATATTATATTCACTTTCGCACAAATGGTTTCTACGAAAATATTGATCGTTTTTAAAGTCAAGCAAGCTTCTTAACAACCCACTGGCAAGACAAGACCAAAAATGGGGCACAGTGCATCCATACTCCAAACGGCCAGTGCAGTGTTGCCAACCTATTTTGTAAGTATAAAATTTATTACACTTGGAACTCTCCTGTCTCCAATTAATATTTTCTAAACTTTCTATAAATAGGTACCTTTACATTCGGATTATCAAAAATATATTTTCTAGAATGCAAATATCAAAATACATTAAGGGCCTTTCTTATGACTCCTGGGTAATTTTTAATCTGGCAGATAAATATTTTTATCTGGTTAGTGAGTTAAAATTGTGTCTTATGATTGCCAGATAAAATTTATTTATCCATCAGATTTTTATCGCGAGGTTTAAGTACCTGATAACTTTTATCTGAAAGTTAAAATGGTTGTTACCGTTGTGACGCGTTGTTTTATATGAGGTTTCGCCTTTCAGAATCTGTTTTTAGGTAAAAAATCTTGGTTCACGTGTTTAGTAGGCACAAATTTTGAACATTAAATTCACACTTTTATATAAACTGACAAGCTATTTGTAGAGTCATATTTATATAAGAACAAATTATCAAATTGTTAGTACAATGAATTAAATTTTGTATATGTTTTACCCAGCTACTGACCACATTTTGTTTACTTTGGAAAATAAGCGGTCATTATGCATAATAGCTAATTTATTATTTTAACCGTAACATAATAAATACAACTTAATTTTGTTTAATGCTTAAACAAATTCTTTAAAATTAATCACTGTAACGTTATTGAAGAATGTAATATATTACTATCTTTAACTCTAATAAATGCACAAGAACTGTTTCTTTATTAGCCTTCCTTACAATAAAATGTCCTCAAATATCGAACATTATTGTATTATATCTATTTCTATGTAGTATCACTATCAGCCAATTTATAAAATTGTTAAATAAAATTGATAAGAGCTCCACTATAACTCTGCTAAAGGAGATTAGCTGTTTTGTTAACTTATAAATTATGTTGTAACATTGATAATAAAATTGTAATTGGTAAATTATAATACTGTAAGCTTAAACTCTGATAAACTTAAAAAGCATACTTTAATCCTTACTGGATGCGCAGCTTTCTGGCTAGTTGAAAGTACAATCCTGTGTGAGGTGGTTAGATTTTCATTTATATATACACGTGTCTTGCTCGGGGTACTATGCCAATGTTTTTTGGAGTTTTTATTGACCTTGTTTTTCTTAGCTTGAAATTATATGTCCCTCAATTCCCATATACGAAACTAGACTATAACTCTAGGGACATTTCTGTTTCAGTATGTTCTGTCGTATTTATTTATATATGGCATATGTGAAATTGTGAATTCAATTTCCGTTATTTTAACTCTTTGTTGCCCAGAAAATGTAGAGTTGAAAACTTAAACTCAATTCTTTTAAAAATCTGGATTTAGTGACGTTAAAAACATATGCATAAAGTTGCAACTAAAAAGAGTTTCTAGCATGGCTACTCTTTTTAGGTGGTTTCATAGTAAAACAAGTGAGCTTAAGAAATGATTTGTTATAACATATCTTGTCACCGAAGCAATCACATTTGATGGTTTTGTGACCTCTTCCGTGAACGAGTTGAGGATGAAGTTCCAACTGGGCATATTATTAGGCCTACATTATTGTCGAAACTTGTTAAGAGTGGTTTATCCCCGATTTTTCTTGGTTGATTATGAAAGCATTTATAATTGTTACATCCAGGAAGTTTCAAAATATCTCTCATCACCACTTCTTTCTTCTTTGATCCTTCTTTGATCAAGCTTGTAGGTTGATTTTAACAGGTCTGCTTTGTCTACTATTCCCGCCTTAGCATAATAGGCTAATATTTTACAATAGAAAGGCATATAATTTCTACTCAAGAACCATCTTGCTCTTGGGTATTGCCAAAGAAATGTCTGAAATCTTGTAAGTTATAAAGGAAGTTAACTCCATATTTTCCAAACCATCGCCACAATGCTTTGGCTGCTGCACTAGAACTGGGACTCTATGTGTGACATGCTCTTGTCATCAAGGTAAGAATCAGCACCTAAGCTGTATTCTGTATACATTCTTTGCATATTTCATTTTTGAATAAGATGATTCAAAGAGATACGTTGATGGGAACAATGTGAACACTAGACAGTAGTTGGTAGAATCCATGACACAGGTCGATCTTGATAATCTAGTAGTCCTTCAGGATCCGGCGTAAAGCTGTTCCTGCCGTTGTGAGAAAGAATGTAGGTGCGTGAATTCAGTACATCTAGGTCGAAAAGTCATGGATGACCCGTATCCCATGGTCTCGTTTAGAGACAAGGAATAACAGGAAGGTGTCCGTGCAGGGCTCTTTGACTAGTAATCTTGATGATACCAAGTCTTCGATGATCTTCGTCATGGTAGGGCTGGATCGTGTTTGTTGGAATTGGTGTGGAGCGTCAGCTGGGCGTGGTAGGACAATGCCTTCTTTCAAATGTCGAAATAGCTTTCGATCCTTGATATTGACTGGTTTCAGAGGATCGACGGCTGGGATCTGTAAGTGCATTCGTGGATGAGGTCCGGTTCCCAGGTGATTTGTACTGTAGGTCCTCTTATCACCAGGCAGGGTGATGCTAGCCCACTGTGAGGCTCGTCGATCTCCAGAGTATCTGATAGTCCAGGTGGGGAGGCGGCTCCTGGGCTGGGTGTTGGGTCCTCGTTGGTTTCAGCTCCTGGACTAGCGAGGCCATACTATCCATACTTAGTGGAGGATTAGATGGTGGTATCTTGAATGCTCGATCCCTCCTCTTCGCTGGCTTGAAGCCAGGCCTGCGCTAGCAGGTTGGTTTATATCGGTGACTCTGCGGGGTGTCGAGGCGTTATTCCACTCCTCCTCGACGATCTCCTGGTGGACAGGTTTGATGGTTTGGTACCATTCGTCTTGTTCATGTAGGGCCCAGATGTCTTAGGCTGGGCTTGGAGGTTCCAATCTGGCTTCTTGATAAACTCTTACAATATTTTCGTGAGATGGTGGTGACTTTGCCAGTTTAGTAATTAGTGGATTGTATTTTTCAGGCACTAATTTCCAAAATTCAGCACACTACTTTTCCCTTCTCTTTTCTTTAAAAATAACTTCCTGGTTTGTATCATTTTTGAACTCATTAAATTCATCAAATAGCTTTGCATGATCATATCCTAATGCAGCTAGTTGTGTAGTAATTGTTTTTTCTACTAGCAACAGACAATTCTTAATAATTAAGCCCTGTACTTTGTAAATTCTGAAATCTGTTCTTAAATTTCTTAGATAAGGCAACTAAATAATTTAAATAATCATAAATTTTTCTTGAGATATGTCAGTACCATACAAATCTTGTTTAGGTTTTTGCTACGGCTAGAAAATTATCTAGTATTTGATTCTGTAGTTCTTCGTAAGAGATGTTTAGTTTCTCTTCAAAAGCAAATACTTTATTCACTATCTGCAAACTAATTTTATTTTAACCCTGTAAACCAGGATTGAGCTCACAAAGTTTTCCTGTGATGTCGCACAGAAAAGCTAAAAGACACCACCATCCATCATTTTCAAATTCGCAAGGCTTCATTGTTTTGTTGTAAAAACAAAAGTATTTCTTGCTGTGAAGAAAAACCTGATCCAGAACTTTTCCTCTGCTAATTCATTGCACCAAGCTATGTTAAAGAACATCGCTATAATAATACTGTTCATTTCTTCCAAAAGATTTAAATTGTCTGTGGTTCAGTTCTTGTGCACGGATATAATTAACTGCTATATTTATTACAGTTTTCATATTGTCCTCTACTAAGGCAATGGACATACGCGCTGCTAAGTTTTCTTGGTGAATGATAAAGTGAAATGATAAGAAATTTGTTTCCCCTATTTTTCATTAGGGGAACAAATCCCTTCTCGGATCTGGTCGTAGAAGTCAGTGCATACACAAACCAATTTTTTAATATCAACATCATTGTTCTCCAGAAAAATACTTAGAATATCGAGATAATCTGTCCTGGTTTGATTCTTCTTAGGAAAAAGTTTTTTTTTAAATCTCCATGAATGGAATTCTGTTTGGGGGTCATTTAGTTTCATATCATCCAATAAAAAAGTAAAATGTCACCCACTAATCCCGATTTTATTCACATTTGGCACGTATTTTATTTACATTATTCTGATAACAAATTAAAATTTTTAAAGCTCTATCATGATTAGTTTAAATTTTATATTACTTCAAAGATGAGCCTCTATCATCCAAAAATCTTCTCGCACATTAAAAATACATTGTAGCAAATAAAATTCAGGATATCACTTTTTTGAACAGATAACTATCACATTTGGAATATTATGTATTCAGAATAAACAATAGTTATAAATTATGTATTAAAAATAAACCTAACCATGTTTTATGAGTTTAAAAGAAAAAAATTGTTTTATAAAAAACAAAAGTAGGCTATATTGTTAGTAAAAAGATATTAAAACCTAAAGTTATGGTTTACAAAAAATGTAAATGCTATTGTTAAATAGAGCAATTTTTTTAATGCAATGATGTAAGAACATATTTGAGGTATAACTTTTTCATTTAAAATAAGTTTCTTTTTTTAACTGCATCTTACTACCTGTATAATTTCTTACTTATTGAATTATTACAAAAACATGTTCATAAGATGCAAAGCCTATAGCATATTTATGTCATTTTACTCATCAAATTTACAAAACATAAAATAAACTTCTAGTTCTATTTCTGGAAACTTCCCCACTTATCAGTACTTAATTTTATCCTTCATTTACTAGTTGATGGTACTTCAATAACACAAGAAATATTGAAAGGGCACCCAACTTGTATCACTTTTGTTGGCAAAAAAAAAAGATTTGGCCGGGCCACATGGATGCATAAACATCACTTGAACATCTTGTTTTATATAATTTTCAATTAACCAAACATATAAACTATTTTAACTGATCCGCAGTTAATCATCTTGTCTGCTTTGAGACAGCACTTCGTGACGCCTTCCTCCATAAACAGCACCTCTTGGTTGTGTTCTTTGATTTGGAGAAGGCCTACTACACAACCTGGCGGTATAGCATTTTAAATACCCTTTTTAATTGGGTATTCCAAGGGAACCTCCCAGTTTTTATAGATAATTTTATGTCAGATATACACTTCCGGGTAAGGTTGAATAACACCTTATCCGATGATTTTATTCAGGAAAATGGGGTGCCTCAGGGTAGTATTCTGAACTGTATGTTGTTAGCTATTGCGATAATTAGCATTGTGGACAACGTTCGCTTACCTGTTCGTTCATGTCTTTTCGTGGATGACTATGCAATTTATCAGTTCGAGTCTCCACAGGGCTGAACGGCATATTCGCCTCTCTGTCAACAGTTTGTGGTCGTGGCATCGCGTAATGGCTTAACCTTCTCTGCAGCCAAGACAACAGTCCTCCACTTCCACAAATTGAGCAGAATACAGCCAGCCCCAAACAATTTAATGAATAATATTATTTACCTGTCTCAGAAACTGTAAGGTTCTTGGAACTTTTATTTGATTTTAAACTAACTTGGATGCCCACATCAAATACCTGAAGGTGAGATGTGTCAAAGTATTGAATCTGCTTAAAGTGGTTAATGGTCGCTCTTAGGGTGCAGATAGGGAAACCTTACTGCACCTCTAAGGCCTTGGTTGGATCAAAACTTGATTATGGCAGTTTTGTTTATGGATCAGCTAGATCTTCGGCACTAAAGATGGTAGATAGTGTCCACCATGCTGGCATTCGACTGGCTACTGGTGCTTTTCGTACCAGTTCAGTCGTCAGCATCTGTGCCGACGCTGGTGAGCCCCTTTCTCTTACTGGCGGTCCTATCTTCTGGCATCTTACGTGTCGAAACTGCACTGCTTACCGGAGCATGTTGCCTACCGTCCTGTGTTCTGTCCCTCCATTCGATTCTTGTATGACTTCAAATGGCGTAGTACAAGGCCGGTTGGGATCAGGATGCTATCAGTTTTTGACAATTGTGGGATAGTCCTGCCAAAGGCTATCCCCACATCTCCAGGTCGAGTTTCTTCCTGAAAGATATGCCTTCCGAAATGCCATGTCGAGTTTCTCCCTGAAAGATACGCCTTCCTAAATGCCATTTTGATCTTGATAAGTTTCCCAAAGCGACCACTCTGCCTATTATATATGAGAGGACCTTTAACGAGCTCCTCTCCACTCGCTTTCAGGGCTTTCAGTCCATTTACACGGATGGTTCAAAGTGTAGAGCCTCTGTGGGATGCGCCTTTGCTGTGGAGGGAAATAATTTTAAATTTGGTTTAACTGGTGAATCCAGTGTTTTTACGGCTGAATTATACACCATTTTTAAATCTTTATGTTTTGTTTATCGTAAGTGTCACCGTTCTGTTCTTATCTGCATGGATTCCATGAGTGCTCTGTTGGCATTGTCCATTCTCTACTCGTTGGAATCCCCTCGTGCAGATGATTCACGAACAAATTTTAAAAATTGATTCATTAAGCACCCGGCTCGCCTTTTGCTGGATTCCTGGTTACGCCGGTCTTTCAGGAAATGAACTGGCGGACCAGGCGGCCAAGGAGGCAGCACGCCTGCCTCCTGAGGCGAGTCTGGTTGTCATGTTTTTAGATCTAAAGGGCTATGTTCGGCGTGGGGTCTTATGCACCTGGCACGAGCAGTGGGTCTCGACCCCTGCTCAGAACAAGCTGCAGTCCATCAGGGACGGTGTGTCGCGGTGGCCCTCTTCTATACAAAAGTCTAGAAGAGAGGAGGTCATCGTGACGAGACTCCGCGTCTGGCATACATCATTGACTCATGGATTTTTATTGAGATGGGATCCACCTCCAGTGTGTGAGTTTTGTGATGCTCCCCTTAGTGTGTACCACATTTTGGTGGAGTGTTGTAAATATGCCCCTATCCGCTTGGCTCTTGATTTCAAAGGTGACCTATGTCTTTTACTACGCGATAGCGCGGATGGATTTACTGGTTTACTCAGTTTTATAAGCCAGGTGGATCTTTTTAATGCCATTTGAGTCGCTTTTTTAAAGTGGCTCGTTTGGATCTTTTCTCATATATAGATTATTTCAAACATTCCTAGTGTACTTTAATTTTTTGTTGTTAACACATCTTTTAGTATGCTTTAACATGTATGTTTGGTCTTTTTATCATTTCATATTTTATTATGGTTTTCTAGTCATTTTAACAAATTTATTATATTATAAAATGTTTATTTTGTATTTTTAACCTAGTGCATACATCTGTGGTTTTTTTTATTAGCAGGTGTATCATTTAAAAACCTAATATCTCAGTTGAGCACTCCACTGGAGTGTTTCAAATGATTACTTTCTCATATTGAATATTTTTTCGATAAAATTTTACAGCATCTTTAAATCTCAAGGCCCTAATGGCCTCACTGTGTTGATGGGCCTTTAAACAATAATAATAATAATATAAACCTTTTCCTTTCATATATCAGCATACAAACACATTTTTCTTGAAAGAATCTAGCGCCAAAGACTTTTCTTAGTATACATTAAATTCTAGAGCATAACCTTTATCTGTAAGTTAGTTATTCTTTAAGTCTGGACAGTGTTACATGTGATATTGGAACAAAGTGGTGAAAGTCCCTTGACCCACAATACTCGTAGCTTTTGTAAAATGATACTGAAATATTTTTTTTCTGATTGTCATTTCAGTTTTTTGAATAAAATAAAAAGGAACGTTTCATTGTTCTTTGCAAAAAGTATACGTCATATGTGCAAGATTTAAAATCCGATTATTATATGGTTGTTGTAAGTTTGCTTTAGTTATTATTCACTTCACACCACCTTCAATACCATCACACAGTGACTTGCCATGACAGGTTGCGAAGAATGACCAGGTAGCATTAATTCCAAAATCATTGTTATGGTTACATGAGTTAAGCATGTTTCACAATTTGTGTGCTGTGCACCACAGCCATCTGTGAAATATCCTACTTTACATACATCTGGTCTGGATACTTGATTTTAATACAGTTCATTGATTCAGTTTGCACTTTGTAAACAAAGGGTACTTCATGATTCACGTCATCTGACAGAAAACAGAGAATATAAACACAAATCATTTGATCTGTAGTAGATAACTACAGGATGTAGTGTACATGACATGAGTCCAGTGATAACTTTGAACCTCATCCTGAAATACAAACCCACAATTCTCTTCAAAAGCCACTAAAATGAGAGCTTCATTTTCTGGCACGCTATCTTTTCTGGCTAGCTTGCTTGGCTCATTGCTCTGTGTGTGGTACTAGTTTTTCCATCAAAAGGTCAATATATTCAGAAAATTATAAGTTGTTGATGATAAGCTGAGTTCGATCAATTGAAACCCACAGAGGAAAAATTACCTCAACATGATCCTAAAGTTCCTTGTCACACATACTTTCAATTGATTTTCTAAGACATGGCTTACGTTGTTTGGGAGAATTTTGCATATTCCTAACATGCATTCACCCTGGTTTGAATCACACACCATTAAGTTGATAAAATCATCGATAGCATTTTTCTTAAAATTCATGGCATGCAAAAGTAAATCCACATTCTGGTGAATCGTATATATACAGACAGCATGAGTTCCAGAGGATCCAGCCTGTATGCACCATTTTGGTCACAGTTGGCAGAATGTAGAAAAGCCTACTTTTGCATTTGGACAGTTCTTCTTAAACGAAACATAGATATCTTCTAAATTACAATGTATCAAGCGCTTCTGAATATGCATATTACGTTCAATACTGACACAATTCTTACTTCCAGCCATCTGATGACTGGTTTCATCATCTTGATAAAAATCCTTAACAAGAGAAATACTCTCGTTTGAAATGGTTTTCCCTTGTCTCGGTTCAGGAAGAAAGCAGATTCCTTTTGATACAGTCAATGCACGGGCTTGTCGTGACATATATTCTGAAACATTAAAGGTTTTGCAATGGTTTTTCGAGACCATGATTCTGGCACCAATGTAAGTATGTTAATTTTCTCACGATTGCTGACATAAGGCAATTCCTCCTTTGTTAATTGCACTAATTGTCTAAATTGTTTGTTTTTTGTTGTAAAACTGTAAGCCCACTTGGTTCATTAATATCACTTGTCTCATAATTTAATTCGAAATTTCCACTTGGACCTGACTCATCTACTTGAAGAACAAGTACCACTTTACTTTTAAGACAAACACTGACTTCTTTTATTTTACGCTTAACATGACTTTCTGCTTTGACGAGGAATAGAGTGCAATTTAATGGGTGATATTCATAATCCAATTAAACTTGCATCTAGTTTATATTTTTCTACAAATGATGATTAATTAAATGATATAGGAACTATTCATCCGATGTTTAGTTAGTGGTATAACTGTCTAATGCATCTTCTTTTTTACTTATTATAAAAACTCGTTTACGACATGAACAAAGTTAATGTCCAAGAACAATGTTTTTAAAGTTTAAATTATTGTTCATTTCTTTGGCAAGCTGAAGTAAGACCACACAGAGATCATGTTTTATTAATTTTGTATGTGTTTAAAATGGGTTGTAACATGTTAAATGTACATGTTGCTCATATCTTGAAAGAATCACTTTATGATGAGAACATATTGAGGGCATACAAGGAAAATCCACTAAGTCCATAAAACATAATTTTTCAGGAAATATATTTGAATTTTTATCCAAAGATGTAAAATCACATGATTATTATTTATATTTAAGAATTAGTTTTTACTTTTATTTCAAACATTCACGTTTAGTTTGTGATGATAAGGCAGGCAGAATCGGAGAGCACCCTGAAGACCCTCTCACAGAATCCTCTCTCTTTATTAGTCCAAGTTACAACATCCCAAAGACCAGACAAGAGTTGGAATCGAAACGAGGCTGTTACACCGTGTATATTGGAAGCCGCACAGGTGATCCGGTGCAATCGGTAAAAATCACTGCCCTGGACGGAGTTGAGGCCGGAACAGCTATCAAGACCCTCCTCAAGACACTTGCATGGATAAAGTCACCGGTAGTGAGAGCACTGTGGCTGCATTTATTGCAGCCCAACTAGGGGTCCGAATGGTAGGCCTTGACAAGGTGATTGATGATCTGGTACCAGGAACGGCAGGAGGCAATTTTGTTCACCGATACAGCAGTCCAGGTACAGTTATGTGGGCATACTCGAACTCGACCACTCTGATCTCCACCTGGTATCAAATCACATCCAACAGAGCTGTGGCACTCCAAAGGGGAGAGGAGGATCGATTTATCTTTTTCCAGCAGCTATTCCATCATCTTTACAGTGCTCTCCGATTCTGCCTGCCTTATCATCACAAACTAAACGTGAATGTTTGAAATAAAAGTAAAAACTAATTCTTAAATATAAATAATAATCATGTGATTTTACATCTTTGGATAAAAATTCAAATATATTTCCTGAAAAATTATGTTTTATGGACTTAGTGGATTTTCCTTGTATGCCCCCAATATGTTCTCATCATAAAGTGATTCTTACAAGATATGAGCAACATGTACATTTAACATGTTACAACCCATTTTAAACACATACAAAATTAATAAAACATGATCTCTGTGTGGTCTTACTTCAGCTTGCCAAAGAAATGAACAATAATTTAAACTTTAAAAACATTGTTCTTGGACATTAACTTTGTTCATGTCGTAAACGAGTTTTTATAATAAGTAAAAAAGAAGATGCATTAGACAGTTATACCACTAACTAAACATCGGATGAATAGTTCCTATATCATTTAATTAATCATCATTTGTAGAAAAATATAAACTAGATGCAAGTTTAATTGGATTATGAATATCACCCATTAAATTGCACTCTATTCCTCGTCAAAGCAGAAAGTCATGTTAAGCGTAAAATAAAAGAAGTCAGTGTTTGTCTTAAAAGTAAAGTGGTACTTGTTCTTCAAGTAGATGAGTCAGGTCCAAGTGGAAATTTCGAATTAAATTATGAGACAAGTGATATTAATGAACCAAGTGGGCTTACAGTTTTACAACAAAAAACAAACAATTTAGACAATTAGTGCAATTAACAAAGGAGGAATTGCCTTATGTCAGCAATCGTGAGAAAATTAAAATACTTACATTGGTGCCAGAATCATGGTCTCGAAAAACCATTGCAAAACCTTTAATGTTTCAGAATATATGTCACGACAAGCCCGTGCATTGACTGTATCAAAAGGAATCTGCTTTCTTCCTGAACCGAGACAAGGGAAAACCATTTCAAACGAGAGTATTTCTCTTGTTAAGGATTTTTATCAAGATGATGAAACCAGTCATCAGATGGCTGGAAGTAAGAATTGTGTCAGTATTGAACGTAATATGCATATTCAGAAGCACTTGATACATTGTAATTTAGAAGATATCTATGTTTCGTTTAAGAAGAACTGTCCAAATGGAAAAGTAGGCTTTTCTAAATTTTGCCAACTGTGACCAAAATGATGCATACAGGCTGGATTCTCTGGAACTCATGATGTCTGTATATATACGATTCACCAGAATGTGGATTTACTTTTGCATGCCATGAATAAAAAGAAAAATGCTATCGATGATTTTATTAACTTAATGGTGTGTGATTCAAACCAGGGTGAATGCATGTTAGGAATATGCAAAATTCTCCCAAACAACTTAAGACATGTCTTAGAAATATAATTGAAAGTATGTGTGACAAGGAACTTGAGGACCATGTTGTGGTAATTTTTCCTCTGTGGGTTTCAATTGATCGAACTCAGCTTATCATCAACTTATCATTTTCTGAATATATTGGCCTTTTGATGGAAAAACTAGTACCACACACATAGAGCAATGAGCCAAGCAAGCTAGCCAGAAAATGAAGCTCTCGTTTTAGTGGATTTTGAAGAGAATTGTGCGTTTTTACTTCAGGTTCAAAGGTATCACTGGACTCATGTCATGTACACTACATCCTGTAGTTATCTACTACAGATCAAATGATTTGTTTATATTCTCTGTGTTTTCTGTCAGGTGACGTGAATCATGAAGTACCCTTTGTTTACAATGTTCAAACTTTAACAATGAACTGTATTAAAATCAAGTATCCAAATGTATGTAAAGTAGGATATTTCACAGATGGCTATGGCTGTGGTGCACAGCACACAAATTGTGAAACATGCTTAACACATGTAACCATAACAATGATTTTGGAATTAATGCTACCTGGTCTTTCTTCGCAACAGGTCATGGCAAGTCACTGTGTGATGGTATTGAAGGTGGTGTGAAGTGAATAGTAACTAAAGCAAACTTACAGCAACCATATAATAATCAGATTTTAAATCTTGCACATATGTATGCTTTTTGAACAGAACAATGAAATGTTCCCTTTTATTTTATTCAAAAAACTGAAATGAGCCAGAAAGAAAATATTTCAGGATCATTTTACAAAAGCTACAAGTATTGTGGGTCAAGGGACTTTCACCACTTTGTTCCAATATCACATGTAACACTGTCCAGACTAAAAGAATAACTAACTTACAGATAAAGGTTATGCTCTAGAATTTAATTTCTACTAAGAAAAGTCTTTGGCGCTAGATTATTTCAAGGAAAATGTGTTTGTATGCTGATATATGAAAGAAAAATGTGTTTGCATGTTGATATATGAAAGAAAAATGTTTATATTATTATTATTATTGTTGTTATTGTTTAAAGGCCCATCGACACAGTGAGGCCAGGCCATTAGAGCCTTGAGATTTAAAGACACAGTAAAATTTTATCGAAAGAATACGCAATATGAGAAAGTAACCATCTGAAACACTCCAGTGGAGGGCTCAACTGAGATATTAGGTTTTTAAACGATACACCTGCTAATAAAAAAACCCACAGATGTATGCACTAGATTAAAAATAAAAAAACAAACATTTTATAATATAATAAATTTGTTAAAATGACTAGAAAACCATACTAAAATATAAAATGATAAAAAGACAAAACAAACATGTTAAAGCATACTAAAAGATGTGTTAAGAACAAAAAACAGAATATTAAAGTACACTAGGAATGTTTGAAATAATCTAAATATGAGAAAAGATCCAAATGAGCCACATTTAAAAGTTACTAAAATGGCATTGAAAAGATCCACTTGGCTTATAAAATGGAGTAAGCAAATAACTCCATCCGCGCTATCGCGTAGTAAAAGACATAGGTCACAGGTCACCTTTAAAATCAAGAGCCAGGCGGATAGGGGCTAGTTTTCGACACTCCACCAAAATGTGGTACACACTAAGGGGAGCATCGCAAAACTCACACACTGGAGGTGGATCCCCTCTCAATAAAAATTGAAATTAAAAATCCACAAATGTACTTTTTTTTCATCAATTTTATTTTTACATGAAAGCCGGTTTTTTAATATACTTTTCAACATAATTTCCACCATTATTAAGACACTTGTCGTATCGTACAACCAGCTTTTGAAATCTATCCTAATAGAAATCTGCCACCTGATTTGATAACCACTGCAACACGGCCGTTTTGAGGTATCATCATAGTCGTGGCGCTGACCACCAAGATGCTTTTTTAAATGCAGGAACAAGTAGTCACTAGGTGCTAGATCGGGACTGTACAGAAGATGATCAAGTTGTTTCCAGCCTAATGATGCGATGAGATCTTGGGCGGGCGGGCGGGCATTGTCATGAAGCAAAACAATCCCCTTACTCAGCATGCCACACCTTTTTTTTTGGATTGCATGGTGCAGTTTAGTTAAGGTGTCACAATAGGTCTCAGAATTTATTGTGTCACCGTGATGCAAAAAATCCACAAACAACATCCCCTTCATATCCCAAAACACAGTACATGATTTTTTGGACTGAAATTGATTGCTTGAACTTCACTTTCTTGGGTGATGTTTAATGCCACCATTCCATGGATTGTTGTTTCGATTCCAGATTCCGGCGTAACAACCTATGCTTTGTTGCTTGTCACACTTTGACTTAAAAAATCATCACCAAAATCACTGTTTTTGCTCAAGGAAAGTCAATGCACTGGCCAAATGTTTGGTTTTGTGCACCTCAGTCAACATTTTCGGTACCCAGCGTGAGCACAACTTACAATAATTTGAAGTGTTCTGTCACAATTTCATAAAGAACACTTCTTAAAATTTGAGGAAACTCATTAGATAAAGATGAAATCGTGAAGTGTCTGCTCTTTCAAACTTTTTCATCATCTTTCTGCACCAAGTCTTCAGTAATGACAGGAGGTCTCCCACTTCGTTTTTAATCATGCACATTCGTGCGGCCATCTTTAAATGTTCTAACCCATTTTCTTACTATTCCTTCGCTCATAATGTTTTCTCCATACACTTTGTAGCATTTATGCTCCAAGTAAATAATATGGGCAAGTCAATCATAATACACTTACCCAATCTCACCAACCAGGCCAGGCACCTCGACTTCACAACACGTCTAACAACAACCCGAGAACAACTATCAGCGCCGAGCCAAGTGCCGCATCTCGCCGCTAGAGACCACCACCCTGCTCAATTCCACACATCAACAAAAAGAACATGCTGGAAAGGGGTGGTAACTGCTACTCTGATTGCCAGAAGATAATCAATGTTTCTAGTGTTGCGCGCATACCCCCTTCCTGTGTGTTTTTCTCTGTGATCCCCACCTTTTTCCTTCTCGATTGTTCGACGAGTGTGCTCCATATAAAGAACCGTCTGTCAAGTGAGAAACTACTCTTGGATTAGGCGTGGACAATGTAGGACGAAGCAGGAGGCTTCCCAGACTTATTATTATAATGTAAGATGAAATTCTTATTCGGCGTAAAATCTAAACTTTATAAACTATTCAAAATTCCATTTTGGTCATTAATTTTTAATGTAATTATTAAGTCCCAGTATAAATGTTTGTTCTTTTGCGGAATAGTCTATTTAACTTTATTTGACTTGCGAGTTATATCACTATGTAAGTTAGTAAACACATATGTGGGATCGTTGTTTATAACGTTAGGTTAGCACTTTTCCTATTTGATTAAAGTTCAAATGTTATACTAATCAATTTTAGCTTTATTTAGGTCAATTGAGAATGACATTGCAAATTTGAATTTAGTGATTATTTATGTGGGGAAGTTCTTTTGAACATGATGCCAAATTTCAAATGTGAGGAAAGTTATGTTTTTACGCTCGTCAGGAATAAATATACTATTAATTATTTCATTTATCATACTTGTAAGTGTGTTTCTGGACTAGCTAAGTAATGATTTACTGAGGAAGATTAGATAACTTGAGTATTCCTGTACATTCACAATTTAGTAACTTTTTGTGTATTATTGTAATTGGGTATAAACATGGAACTTAAAAAAAACATTCATTGAGTATGTTGTATTTTCACAACGAGTATAGGAATGGGTTATGTTGAAGAAATCTTCTATAATATTAGATATTGTCTTACTCAAAATTAAATGACTTTACGCGTTGATAGTATATTCACATGACTATTTCATGGTATTTAATAAAATATTAGTAGAAGAAAAAAAAAGTAAATGTTTATTGAATGATATCAATTATTATTGTTGAGCTTAGTCGAGGTCATTTGACTACTATTGTATCTAGTAAGAACTCTTAAGATTCTTTCAATATATATGCATTGTTATATAATAAAAGTTGACATAAGTTAAACCTGAATGCGCTTAAGACTTGAAATCATTTACTATTTTAGCTACGTCATATTATCCCTAGGTTAAATAATGTTTATTATTCAAACTCCTCTTTACTAAGTCTTCGTCCTCGTCGTGTAATATTAGGCATTCAGTGAAGGTGGACCTTATTATTTTCCGCTTCTAGGAGTGAGTTGTGTGCGCTGGGCACATGTTCTTTACCCAGCATTTATATAACAAAAAAAAAGTTATTCACACTGCGCACTTCTACTAGATGAATCTCCCTTTTTTTATATAACTCTTATTTTTGTTTGTTTATGTATTTGAACCCCTATAACTTTAGAGTTTGGGTTAAAACTTCACTGATCTGCCGATGAATTTCAGCCGCTTTCACATCTTTTGCACGAAGAAAACGAATAACAGAGCGTATTTCACAGTCGGCGGGATTTTAAATTGACAGAGCCATTTTTAATACTTACATACTGATGTAAACATGGTCGAATACTTCCGTAATGGTGTCTGTGGCTAGCCAACAGTTGGAGGTACTCATTGCGCATGTGTGGAACGGCAGGCGCAGCGCAGCAGTGGTCAAATTTCAAAACAGCACTTTAAAAACACCTCATAATTAAAAAAGTACCTACCTGACAATGAGTGCAAGTGTTTCGAGCTGCAGGTCGAGGTTGGCTGCCTTAGGTCAAGCATAGGGTGTACCTAAGTAAAACATTTATCAAAGTAGTTCTATACTCGATGGTGTTTCCAATTAGGTCTGCAGTTGGGGGTTTTGACTAAACTCTGAAATCCAGGCACCTTTTTGTAGTTTGTCCAATTTTCCCTGTGTATATTTAAAATTTTAAAACATACTCTTTTTCGTTTGTGAGAACCCAATTTTTGTACCAGCGCTTTAAGGGTTTCTGAGGCACAAACTGCCTTATAATTAAACATCCTTAGAATCACATAAAATTGTCCACAGCGAGCTTTTCTGTAGCATTGGAGGTAGACTCTACTCTGATATTCCAATAATGGCCGAATCTTGTACAGTTTGTCAAAGCCTTCTTCCCCAATTCTTGGGCTGTTCATTACTGTCACACATGTGAATGTGACTGAGCAATCATGAATATCTGTTTCGAGACATAAGAAGAAATACAGTCTCAGAGAGTTGGGTCGCAAGACCAACAGTCCTTGTAGGATGGAGATTTCTTTACGCCCACCAAAAGATTGATAGCAATAAACTTCTTTATTTTTTCCCCATCATTTACTTTGAAAGCAGTCGAGCAGCGCACAGATTAGTTTGAAAACTAAACTTTCACTAAGATCATCGCCAAATATTTCTTATAAATACTCAACCCAGATTCTTGTGAAAATTCCCTCGTCACATGTGAAACCATTTATTTCACCCATAAAACATTTTAGTTTGTTTCTGCAACATTATCAATACTATCATCACTATAAAAAGTATCAGGTTAATTTAAACTCTGCTCTGGTGTTGTAAATGCATTTTCATCAAAGTCAGATGGTTTGAGTGAATCAGAATCACTTGGTATGATTCCTTCAAGAAGCCCCATAAGCCTAATTAAATCACTGTTGAGTTTGTTTTCTCTACATTCCCTTGACAAACGTTTACTGTCCTTTTTCAAAGAAAAAAATTGTGATTGTAAAATAATGAACATAAATGTTCTAAGCCCCAGTGGTCTGAAACCACCCAAATTAAAAAATCGTGATTGTAAAATAATGAACATAAATGTTCTAAGCCCCAGTGGTCTGAAACCACCCAAATTTTTAAAAAAAGATGACCAAAAATGATTGTTAAAAAACTAAATAGAATTCATATAACATGAAGGGTCCAGGGGAAAAACACGCTAAGTCACAAAACACAAAATTTCCAGTAGATTAGTTTTTAACATTCAAGATCACCTAGTGATCAAATAAATAGTCACACTCCCCAAATGATTGTTTGTTGTTACTAGAGTTTATATACTTGTGTACATATAGCTATCAACATTGTTAAGTGTTGGTTGAAATTAATAAGGAAAATAAATACAACAAAGATACATGTTATTCTGGTTAAAACAAGGTAAGTCCACTTTTACAAGCTATAAAAAAGGAAAGTCCAATAAATTCAAAAATAGTTTAACTAGGCTGTATTAATATTTCAAAGAGTCTCTTTATTGCTTATTGTCAATTATTATGTTTTATGATAGTAATTTAAATGGTCACTTAAACATGTGGAAGATTTGAAAAATACAAATCTGCAATGGGTCCACAAAACCTTTTGAGTATTTGTAAATCACGAAATTTTGCTTCCGATATTGGCAGTAGTTCTGAAACAAAAGATGGACCAAAACACAAAAAATCAGATGTGTACACTATATTATAATAAAGCTAAGATCAATAATATTGTAAATAGGCTAGTGTTAGTAGCTTACTAATACAACCTAAGGAAATTTGATATTTAAAATACATTAACCTACCTTGATAGGATTGTTCGGGGAGTGTGATCTCTTGAGATGCCAGCTTTTCATTGTATGAGTTTGCTTGCTTTGGCTCTGTCCCAACTGACTGCTACCAGGTACCGTTAAATGATGGCCTATTCTCAATAAGACATGGGTGTTGTTTGGTAACAATGAGCTCTTTTACATGTCTAATAGCAAAACAACACTTTTTACGGTATCTCGGTGTCAAAAATGGTGTCCATTGTTGTAACAATTCCTGGTCAACTCCAACTACTTCAAAAGGAAATTGATTCCTGCGTGAATCTTTAAATACATCTGCCCATTCATAGGGTAGCTCTACTCTTGCTTGACCTTTGGTTAATAAGCCCCATGTTTTTGTCACATTCGAGATATGAATGCCCTCTGATGGGAAAAGTCATTTGCACAGAATCATGTCTTTTAGCAACATGCACAACATAATGAGCAAATCTTAACAAAGTGTGGTTCTTATTCTGGCCACAACAAGAATCACAAAATATTTCGAGCACTCAAACTTCTTTATTCAAGATTTGAAAAATAAAAGGGTGATGCATTGAGCAGACTTCGTCAAAACATTTTTGGCCTATTATCTGTGGGTAAGTGTACATAACTGATTGGCCTGTTGATAACTTATGAATATTAAATGTATTGAATGTCAGTTGTCCCTTATGATATTCATCATTTGTATTTATGTTAGGAACTGGCAGGTTCGTCAAAAAATCCATTGTTATAGCCTCCATATTCATTGACTGTCTACTTTTTATTTTAGCATCTCGTTTCCTTTTGTAAAAAAAATACCATGTATTACCATACATCCTTTATGACAAACAGAACTTCTATGGTACGACCATCACACACTACTCGCACCTTGTAACTGAAGGAATAATCTCTCAATTTTGCAACGTTCTCATCATGTATAGGCCTATGACGTTGAATTGAATTCAAAGTATTCGAACCGCATAGATAGGAATTCTGACTATCATTGCTTGTCAACAAATTGAAACTTTAAATCAAATCTTTTCTTTCATCTTCTGAAGTATTTGAGAAACATTTTAAACCGTGTGCATTTACAGTTTTCCCCAAGTTCATGGTTTTGGAGGTTAAGTTTCTTATTGACATCTGTAATTCTACCATGGCCTCTTTTTTTTTTGATTCGTTGTTGGCTAGCTCCATCTCACTTTCTGTTGAATCATACATATCCCTTAAACCTAAAAAGTTTTAATTTTCAGGCTAAATGCATAATATTATGTAGAAATCCTAAACAATAACACACTCAGCAAAGATAAATTCTTTTCACGAAAATTCCACTGTTTGGATAAATTAATTCCCTTCTGGCAAGCAAGCATAAGTGACCAACATTACTGTTAATTTTCTTGTTTTGTTTTTTGTAAAATTTGGACTCTCCTGGTTTTTAACCAGTATTTAAATGTTTACAAATGGACTTAACATGTTTTTACCCTGTATGGGACTATTTCAACAATAAATACTGGCAGTACCAACCAACTTTTCAACCAGGGTGTTTTAATAGGTTAAAGTACCTTGGCCTAGCTATAGATGTCACTAATAATCTCAATTTCGATATTTTTGGATTTAACAGGTTCTTCCCCTGTACACTTCATATACAAACAAGAACATAACTGCTTTTCTAAAGATACACAGTAACAACTAATGGGTGACTCTACAGAAAAATGACATTTTCATCTTCTAAAAATGTTTATGATCAATTTCAATACTTTTGCGATTTAAATCTAGGAAGATGATTAAGGATACTTAAATTTTATTGTTTATTTGAAGAGAAATCACGAGGTACCTCTGGAAGGATAAATTAGTCATTTTTAGTTTTTAAGCAGGCATGGGAATGAGAAATGATGAAGGAGAGTGAAAAAAAAGACCTAGTGATTAAACAATGGCCTTTCTTAACCTAATCATTGTAAAACTGAAAATTTACTCTTATTCATAAACATGTCTAGTAAATTTATAAGTGGTGCCGGTAACCCCATTTCCCCACAAAAGCTTAGGTTCTTTGAGTTTTTCTACAACAGAGTCAATGGATACATTAAATGTATCTCCTTCCTGTATCACTAACTCTGTGCCCTTTTCATTTCTTAGCTAGATTCCTTGTACTGTTATTTCACCATCTTCATCGTCATCTCACTGCACACATACCTGTACTCGGTATAGTATTTTCCCCCATAGTAGACAACTAAAACAAATATTACCAGCTCTATGTCATTCCAGTAAAGTGATTTAATTTTCTCACTTGTTTCTTTGGTTTCCCTTCCTTCTCTCTTCTTCCTCCCCTCGCTTTTCTTCTTCCTCCCCTCGCTTTTCTTCTTCCTTTTCATATCTGCTTCTTGCTCCCATAATTTCTGTCTTCTTTAACATCATTGCTTCATTGCTCCATTGCTCCCTTCTACTTTTTAATTCCTTTCACCTTCTAACGGGTGGCTTTCTGAAGCTGCTGATTCAGTATTTAATCGATTCTCAATAAGACCAAGTTTGAAATTTGAACATTGAAGTTTGTTTGTTTCATCAAGCAACTTTTTTTTTTCATATCTGCAGTGTGGCGGAACTAATAATTGACCATTTAAACAATTCTATATATTTTCATAATGCTAAAAAAAATTGATAATATATTATTTTTAAATATTGTAATGGTATAAAATCATACTTAAATTTTATATATCATTTAAAAAATAAATATATGATTTATTTATAGTGTTTGAAAAACATAGAGTGTTTAAGTTGTGGATGTAAATTTCACCAATAATTGACCAACGTGTCACAAAAATAGTGTTAGTCTTTATCAAATTGGTATACAAAATATAAACAGATGTTGTGAAAAATGTTATTCATTATTTGTCAAATCTAAATTCCAGCCGACAATGTTAAAAATAGTAATAGTTAACATTGATTTTTACTTGCCAACACTAACAGGATTTTGGAACAGGTATCTTAACCGCTCCCCACATGTTGGTGATTGCAACTTGGCTATTATTTGATTAGTATTTACAACACATAAATCATTTTCATCTGCTCTAAAAATAATGTTGTTTATATCATATCATATCGCATCCCCATTACTTCTATTTCATCATTGTAAACTTGCTGTTTAATGTTTGTCTTTATTTCCATCATTTTTTGAATCTGTTTAGTCAATATTTCTCTTTTTGGTTTATGTGCTATGTTTCTTTTTGAGTTTTCTTGTGCCACTTTCTTGAAGTAGTTGTATATAGTACTCTCTTCCTCTTAATGCTATATACTTTTACTGTAGATTAAGTAGGCCACAAAATATGGCTATCAAAGGTTGCGCTAATGACTTTACCCTTAATTTAATTTGAAGAATCCTTAGACTTCTTATTACATATATTAGGCCTCTCCGTTGATTTAGGCTTGTGTGTCATTATAATAAGCACTCCACTAACAATCAGATTTTCACTAGCGTCTCTGTTGATATGTGAGAATAGACTGTGTTGTCGACTATTGGATGCATCTATACGAATTTCTTTCCAAACCTGAAACAGCTCTTGTACAGTACTATCGCCTTCCCACCCTGTATTTTCTGCCTTCTGAAAGTCTTCAATTCGTCTTTGTTTCATAAGAGACTCCAAATACAAAAGATGATGCTCTACACCAAAAGTTGTTGGTTTCAACACACCCAATTGGAGTACAAATTCTAACTTTGTCAGATAAAGGGTGAAGTAGGGCAATTGTGATACAAAAAAATGAAACTTTTTTAATAACTTCGCCCATGATAAGTTAGACGAAAAGTAAAAATGGTGAAATGATTGTATTTGATTTAGCTAACAGAATTTGATTTTTTTTTAAAAGTCACAGTTTAATAATAAAAAATAAACTGTGTATCATATTTGCACACTTAAAAAGGCAATTATGATACAGGCATAGGGCAAATATGATACACTCCTTACCATACAGGCTAAAATTAGTTGTTTGGAAGAGTAGGGTTATTATGATACAGGTAGGACCTTCATGTATCAAGTATAAAAATATGAAAATCGGGCTAGAAGAAGCAGAGATGGCAAAAATGTAAAACCACTGTATAGCTCAATAATTTTTGATAAACTTTAAAACTATATATCTTTTAAAAAAAATGTAGTTTAATACATGCACTTTTGAGCTGTTACATAGTATTTATCTTCCACCATAAAAATATTAAAATTATGCCAATTCTATCATGTACTGTTTATATAAGAAAAAACGTTTTTCATGATTTTTTAAATTGTTTAGCAATAAAAAAACGCCTCGGTGGCGTAGTTGGCTAACGCGCTTGTCGTGTTGATCTCGACTGCTGAGGACGGGGAGATCGAGGTTCGAATCTCGGTCGGGTGAACTGGGGGTGGTTTTTCCTAAATGGTTTTCCACTCTCCCTCCACGTGAATGCGGGTTCATTTCCTCTAATTCAACCTTCCCAATTCCTAATCCATTAGCGTAGTTAGTACTTAAAGCGTATAACCCTAACGGGTAGTAAGACGCAGTGCTAAATATTATTATTAGCAATAAAAACAATATTCAAAGAAATAGTAATAATATAAAGTAATTCAAACATACTGTACATAAAAAACTGATATAAACATTTTTATGTTCTTTTAGTAAAATGATGATTAAACTTCTAGGAGAGGAATATTCTGCATTAGCATCAGATGGTATTAATTTATAATCATGGTTGGGAATCATAAAGCTACAATCTGTGGATTTCAATTTCCAGCACATCTCAATATAAAGTACGCAGTTAAAAAAGATCAATGCTATCACTAAAAATAAATCTTTCAAGTCCACCTATCATTGATATGTAGGCACAGGCAATTTTCCATGAACATCAATCAATTTTATTACAGATATGTCATTATTGTTTTTAAAAGTTTTGTTGTCTCCATCAGAAATCATACCTATCACTTCTATGTGTCAGTTTCATAGTCAGACTTAGTACTACTCGAATGGATTGGGCTGTTCTATGCTGGTTTAGGTAGGTATCGTCATGCACTTAGTGTAGCGCCGCACTTGAGGCGTACTAAATTTGACTATGGAACTGGTCCTTAATCTCCATCTTCAAACAAATTTGACACAGTTACTACATATATATAGTTTACAGCTTTTCTCTTTCCTCTCTTGAAACTCGCAAGAAGAAAATCACCAACTTTGATGTTCTTAGGCTTTAAAAGTTCCAAATGATCTTCAACATCTGGTTCAAGCAAGTTGACAACTTTAAGGCTATCATCATCAACAATGTCCTCTTCCATATTGTCATCGCTGTCACTTTCTTCTACATTAACAACAGCTTTTAGTTTCTTCTTATCCCAAGGCTTTTATTTTTCTTTAAATTCTCGCAATATATTCTTATGATGTTATTACTTTTGCTTTCCCCCTGCGTGACGGGGTTAGAATAGTCCCGCAGTAACCCCTGCTTGTCGTAAGAGGCGACTAAAAGGGGAGGCTTCTGTGCAGGACGTACCTCGTGTAGGACAAACCTTTCCTATTTCTTTCCTTTATCTTATTTTTTTCTTCCTTTCTCTCTCTCCTTCCTTCTCCCTTCTTTTACTTTACTTACTTCTTTCTTCCCTTTCCCCTGCCGTTCATCCTGCACGGAGGCCTTTGGCCTTTCTGTTGAAGACTTTGGCTACTAACCCGGTTCTTCTCTGTTTATTATTGGATACCACTGCTTTGAGCTCCCGAATGAAAGTGCGTCGGTTGCAATACCTTAGTAGAAGGGCCTTAGGGATGACAATAACTGGGTACCCTACTTTGGGAAAAGATCGGTTGCGTTCATGAGG
>CABFVX010008270.1:14064-25329 GCA_902151425.1 Timema shepardi | reverse complement strand
TTTTTTTTCAGGATTGCTTCCAAAATTATTTTATGCTCCGTTCATACTCATTCAAGTTTTGAAGTGATCTTAACAAGTTTGTGGAAATTATAAGAATAGCTCAGATCAGTATTTTTGCAAGTTTTATGGCAACAGTTTACGGAAACAATAAATTTTATATTGATTCAATAGATTAAGTTTAGTTTGATTTAAAATTTTATTCTTAAAATCAACAGGTTCTTTAATATCCGTCATGGGCGTGATAGAATTTGAATAAAAATATTTTATCTGAATCTAAAAAATTATCATTGAATCCCCTATGGTCAATTTGCTTATGGTGGATACTCATGAACCTGTTGATATTACTAAATGTAGAAAATTAAACTAAATACAAATACTGAAGTAATAATAATTTATTTACTGTCTTCAAAAATATTTATTTTAATAAATACTGCAAAAATACTGAACTTAATTAACGCTCCCTTTATTTCCCCCTTTGTTATATTTTGGAGGTTATTAGAATAGCATTTTATTCGCACCTTTGTTATATTTTTGAGGTTATTATAATAGCATTTTATTCTCACCTTTGTTATTTTTTGGAGGTTATTAGAATAGCATTTTATTCGCACCTTTGTTATTTTTTGAGGTTATTAGAATAGCATTTTATTCGCACCTTTGTTATTTTTTTGAGGTTATTAGAATAGCATTTTATTCGCACCTTTGTTATTTTTTTGAGGTTATTATGATAGCATTTTATTCGCACCTTTGTTATTTTTTTGAGGTTATTATAATAGCATTTTATTCGCACCTTTGTTATTTTTTTGAGGTTATTATGATAGCATTTTATTCGCACCTTTGTTATTTTTTTGAGGTTATTATAATAGCATTTTATTCGCACCTTTGTTATTTTTTTGAGGTTATTATGATAGCATTTTATTCGCACCTTTGTTATTTTTTTGAGGTTATTATAATAGCATTTTATTCGCACCTTTGTTATTTTTTTGAGGTTATTATGATAGCATTTTATTCGCACCTTTGTTATTTTTTTGAGGTTATTATAATAGCATTTTATTCCGAGACCTCATATTAGACGGTAGCGTGTCTGCCTACTGAGCTAATGGTTCCGGGCTCGATTACCAGCATTAATCATTAATTAATCATTGGTGAAATGTGGCTCCCCCCCTTTAGCAGTGATAAATTAACGGCTGGGGGACTGGATGTTGTGCCTGTCCTATTCTTAAGTTATATTATAAGTTATATGAAGCTATGACAGGCCTAGCCAGTTGGTAATGGAACATATATGTCTTAAATAAAAAATTGACTATATGTTGGAAACAGTAATGGATGTAAAAAATAACATCTTTTAAGAGATTTTGAGGGATTTTAATGATTACCAAAATATGATTATAATGATAATGACAATGGACATTTTCGTGTTCATGACTAGCGCTTGGCATGGGTAGTAGGATTTTGTTTGGAAGGAACATTTTAGAAAATATTAACACAACCGTGGATTGCTAGAGTCATGGTCCAGGCATTGATAGGTCATGGTCCTGACGTCACGTTTTATACAGGAGGAGAACTTACAGACGCTTTTAAGACAGTTGAGGGAAAGGTAGAGGAAATAATTCATCTTACCCCGGTATTTGAGCATAGTGAGCCATTTTCCTCCGTCGTACGACTTTCTCAAGTCCCAAAATTTACAAACTGGTATTAAAATACTTAAGGAATTATATGAATATTAGAACTACTACCTTGTATTGGTTTAAGAATAAAGTGAGGAGTATGTCTTGATTGCTGGTATAAATATGGGTAGCTCATATGGTAGAGCATTGATGTATTATTATTATTATTATTAGTATTAGTATTATTATTAGTATTTGTATTATTATTATTATTATTATTATTATTATTGGCACCACGTCTTACTAACAGTTCGGGTTGTACGCACTTACACTAATGTGTAATGGTAGGTTGATTGTGAGATGAAATGGAGGACCTACAGTTTAACGTGGAATCCGAACCACGGTGGAGGCCTGGCATTCCCCACATTCACAATATGTCTTGTCAGAGGTGAAGGAAGGGTTTGGTATTCAGATAAATCTGTGCCGGGACCGAGGATTGAACCCCGGCCGCCAGCATTGATGTAATATATACATAATATAATAATAGTGAAACTACACACATTGGTAACGAACATTGTCAAACGTTGAAAAATTAATTCAGGACATATAAAGGGATCCAGGGTTCAGTTACCATATCCAGATAGCATTTTTTTATGGACCAAGCGTAGCGAGCGATATCCTGTTTTAACTTAACCATTTGGCATTTTATTTGTGCGGAATGTTTTTGTTCCACGATAACTATCAAATGCGTGGGCAAATTTTTAGCGAAATTTGCTAAAGATCTTCTTCAATCCTAGGTCGAAATATGTATGTACATAGTTATTCAATCCAGTTGTTCGTTTCAATATGGGGACCACTTAGAAGCTTTTTTTTAGTTTACTCTAATTAATATGATCGTAACAGTGGTGATAATTTAAATCCGTGTTTAGCTATTACAAAATAAGTTCCCTTCTCGTTGAGCTTACCTCTGCGAGTGTGTGGTTATTCCACCATGGCCGGAGTAATGCCCCCCCCCCCCCCNCGAGTGTGTGGTTATTCCACCATGGCCGGAGTAATGCCCCCCACCCCCCCACCCCCCCGGAGAGGACGTCCTTGCACACAAGGGTTGTATAATTTCTTGTGCAAGCAGCTCGCGGCCGTAGCTGGGGGAGGACATAGCGAGCGGTTCAGTGACCAACAAGATTCGCTCGTTGTGGAGGAAAGGAGGGTTTTGGGGGGTGTAATTGCGCTCCCCTCAATGATCTCGTCACCCCCTTAGGGGGGGGGTGTTCCCCTTACCCCCTGCAATGTCTCGATAGACCACGCGGCGGTGACTCATGAATCAATACGAGATGAAGTAGAGCCGCCCGCCCGGTACAGATGGACTGTTGGATGTTGCGAGGGCTTTACAGCTCATCCACTCCCCATTCACAGTGAGCTCAACATTAGTTTTACATGGCAAGCTATACCTACATCCCAGTGAGCTCAACATTAGTTTTACAAGGTAACCTACACCTCATTCACAGTGAGCTCAACATTAGTTTTACAAGATAACCTACACCTCATTCACAGTGAGCTCAACATTAGTTTTACATGGCAAGCTATACCTCATTCACAGTGAGCTAAACATTAGTTTTACAAGGTAACCTACACCTCATTCCCAGTGAGCTCAACATGAGTTTTACAAGGTAACCTACACCTCATTCCCAGTGAGCTCAACATGAGTTTTACAAGGTAACCTACACCTCATTCCCAGTGAGCTCAACATTAGTTTTACAAGGTAACCTACACCTCATTCCCAGTGAGCTCAACATGAGTTTTACAAGGTAACCTACACCTCATTCCCAGTGAGCTCAACATGAGTTTTACAAGGTAACCTACACCTCATTCCCAGTGAGCTCAACATTAGTTTTACAAGGTAACCTACACCTCATTCCCAGTGAGCTCAACATGAGTTTTACAAGGTAACCTACACCTCATTCCCAGTGAGCTCAACATGAGTTTTACAAGGTAACCTACACCTCATTCCCAGTGAGCTCAACATGAGTTTTACAAGGTAACCTACACCTCATTCCCAGTGAGCTCAACATGAGTTTTACAAGGTAACCTACACCTCATTCCCAGTGAGCTCAACATGAGTTTTACAAGGTAACCTACACCTCATTCCCAGTGAGCTCAACATGAGTTTTACAAGGTAACCTACACCTCATTCCCAGTGAGCTCAACATGAGTTTTACAAGGTAACCTACACCTCATTCCCAGTGAGCTCAACATTAGTTTTACATGGCAAGCTATACCTCATTCACAGTGAGCTCAACATTAGTTGTACAAGGTAACCTACCCCTCATTCCCAGTGAGCTCAACATTAGTTTTACATGGCAAGCTATACCTAATTCACAGTGAGCTCAACATTAGTTTTACAAGGTAACCTACCCCTCATTCCCAGTGAGCTCAACATGAGTTTTACAAGGTAACCTACACCTCATTCACAGTGAGCTCAACATTAGTTTTACATGGCAAGCTATACCTCATTCACAGTGAGCTCAACATGAGTTTTACAAGGTAACCTACACCTCATTCCCAGTGAGCACAACATGAGTTTTACAAGGTTACCTACCCCTCATTCCCAGTGAGCTCAACATGAGTTTTACAAGGTAACCTACACCTCATTCCCAGTGAGCTCAACATTAGTTTTACAAGGTAACCTACACCTCATTCCCAATGAGCTCAGCATGAGTTTTACAAGGTAACCTACACCTAATTCCCAGTGAGCTCAACATGAGTTTTACAAGGTAACCTACACCTCATTCCCAGTGAGCTCAACATGAGTTTTACAAGGTAACCTACACCTCATTCACAGTGATCTCAACATGAGTTTTACAAGGTAACCTATACCTCATTCCCAGTGAGCTCAACAGTAGTTTTACATGGCAAGCTATACCTCATTCACAGTGAGCTCAACATTAGTTTTACATGGCAGCCTATAGCTCATTCAGAGTGAGCTCAACAGTAGTTTTACATGTCAACCTATACCTCATTCACAGTGAGCTCAGCATGAGTTTTACAAGGTAACCTACACCTCATTCCCAGTGAGCTCAACATTAGTTTTACATGGCAGCCTATACCTCATTCACAGTGAGCTCAACAATAGTTTTACATGGCAGCCTATACCTCATTCACAGTGAGCTCAACATTAGTTTTACATGGCAGCCTATACCTCATTCACAGTGTGCTTAACAGTAGTTTTACATGTCAACCTACACCTCATTTACAGTGAGCTCAACAATAGTTTTACATGGCAGCCTATACCTCATTCCCAGTGAGCTCAACATTAATTTTACATGGCAGCCTATACCTCATTCACAGTGAGCTCAACATTAGTTTTACAAGGCAACCTACACCTCATTCACAGTGAGTTCAACAATAGCGCACCCAGTATTAACTTGAACCTAGGGAAAATATATCTAATGGATGTCAACATAAGCCATACTTGATGTATTGAATGTTCTAGATTGTTCTGTCATGGAGTGTACCGTGTTAAAATCGAGACCCGCATAATCTGTTGATTAGTGTGCATGTGTTATACAAACCTCATACAGGATTCAAACAGGCTTTATTCAGATGAGCGAACTGAATGGTCATGTGTACACAAGTTAAAACCTTCATGCTCTGAACGACGAACGATTATTCGACCGGGATCAATTATTGATATGGTAGAAACCGGTCATAACTTGATCATCTGATAATCAATCATAACATATTAATGTTTCGATGTTTTCCGGGTGTGTATATTTCATGAATTGTTTGAAACATGTCGGTTGATAATTTTGTTATATTTTAGCCGAACGTAGGGGTAGGAAGAACAGACAGAGGGTTTGAAAAAAAAAAGAGGGGGGGAGAACTTGGGCGAGGGAGCAAAGCACACTGATATATGCTAATGCGAGGTCGACAGATATAACACAGTCGGGGGGAATTCATGCTACTCTTGTTCTGTAAGTTGCTGTCCAGGAATATAAAACCCAGAATATACAAAGCAACATTCTCACCGGTTGTTCTATATGAATATGAAATGAGGAAAGAAGGAAATTAATAAGACAAGATGATTAGGAAAATGTTTAACCCAGAAAGAGATGAGGATGATGGAGAGTGGAGGACGTTACATAATGGTGAATCACAATCCCTGTGCTAATCACCAGACATTGTTAAAAATAAAGTTCCGTAGATTACGATTTGTCAAGAAATGCGACGCGAATGAACGATTCCGGGTATCGACTGGTAAACCCCGATGGGAATGACCAATATTAATTATTCCTTAGTATTATTATTATTATTATTATTATTATTATTATTATTATTAGCACCACGTCTTACTACCCATTCGGGCTATACGCACTTACGCTAATGTGTAATGGTATGGTGATTGTGAGATTAAATGAAGGACCTACAGTTTAACGTGGAATCCGAACCACGGTGGAGGCCTGGCATTCCCCACATTCACAAGATGTCTTGTCAGAGGTGAAGGAAAGTCCTTAGTAGTTATATTATAACTCGTTGCCTTTTTTGATACATAAGTTTTTCATAGCTTTCTTTGGTCTTTAAATTTATTATTCAAAATCGATAAAAGGGTAAATTTACAAAGTGGTTAAAAAAAAAAGCACCCAATTTAATAACTAAACAAAAAAAAAGTTTGACTTGACTTCGACTGCCATGTTTGAAACTTCGTTTCGCAGCTTAATAGTGACCTTGGCGATCTCCTAATTGTTAGTATTACAACATTATTATTATTATTATTATTAGCTAGAGATAGGTGGAACCCAAATATTACATTTTCATATATTGAACCCAAATTCAAATCCTTGCATCTTTAAAAAGGTAGTTTTAGCTAAAAAGAAGATTTTTAAAATTGAATCTAAGTACCTAAGCTCGTTGCTATTGACAAATTATGTTTTGTTTGTTATGTCTATTATGTCATAAACATCAAAGAGAACACTTTTTTTAAATGAATTAATTATATTAATATAATTTCATACTTTGTTGTAATTTTGTTACTCGCCCCGACTACACGAGTCAATATAATTCCTTTTACCAAGTGATTAAAATTGTTATTTGAATTTAAGGTCTTGATAATTTTTTTTATCTAAGATACTTTTTTTTTGAGATTTTTAAATAATAATAATATTTAGCACCGCGTCTTACTACCCGTTCGGGTTATAAGCTTTAAGTACTAATTACTCTGATGGATTAGGAATTGGGAAGGTTGAGTTAGAGGAAGTGAACTCACATTTGCGTGGAGGGAGAGTGGAAAACCATTTAGGAACCCCTCGAGATTCGAACCTCGATCTCCCCGTCCTCAGCGGTCGAGCTCAACATGACTAGCGCGTTAGCCAACTACGCCACCGAGGCGGGTGAGAAAGATCTAAATCATAAGAACTGTACCCGAATTGACGTATGAAACGAGAGTATATAGCCATTTAGATAATAAAAAACTCCCTTAAGTTCACACCGGTCGAAATTCAAACCCGGATATTTTACGTCGCCGTAAATTCAGAATATGTGAATCTGGCATCTAGTACGCGTGATCACCGACGCGGGTTATGTCTGTTTTTAGCTTTCTTATGTTTTATTAGTATTTACGATAAAAGCCAGAGTAAAGAAAATGAAGGTAGCATCTTTATCGCGAGTAATGCCATAACGACCGCCATCTTGTCTTCGAGTTTTTTTTTTTTTTTTTTTTATTACAAAATGTAATCCTATGTTAAAAGTTGTGTGTAGCAAGACGCGAGCAATCAGGTTAAAACCCAGGGCTGAGCGTCCCTCCTTGAAACAACCCTCTTGAATTTACTGAGCAAGCAAGCAGCCCTTAAATCTCCGTGAATAACTGACGCACTACGCCACGAGTTGAAGGGGATGCTGGGGTAGATATATAGGGGTGCAACTACACTGCTAGCCACGGTGGTTGGGCTGGGACTATTGCAGGAATATACTGACAAACAAGCAAGTATATACTGCTAGCCACGGCGGTTGGCCTGGGACCATTGCATGAATATATTGACAAACAAGTAAGTATATACTGTTAGCCACGACTGCAGGGCTTGGGACCATTGCATGAATATAATGACAAACAAGTAAATATATACTGCTAGCCACGGCTGCTGGGCTGGGACCATTGCATGAATATACTGACAAACAAGTAAGTATATACTGCTAGCCATGGCTGCTGGGCTGGGACCATTGCATGAATATATTGACAAACAAGTAAGTATATACTGTTAGCCACGGCTGCTGGGCTGGGACCATTGCATGAATATAATGACAAACAAGTAAATACATACTGCTAGCCACGGCTGCTGGGCTGGGACCATTGCATGAATATAATGACAAACAAGTAAATATATACTGCTAGCCACGGCTGCTGGGCTGGGACCATTGCATGAATATATTGACAAACAAGTAAGTATATACTGTTAGCCATGGCTGCTGGGCTCGGACCATTGCATGAATATACTGACAAACACGCAAGTATATACTACTAGCCACGGCTGCTGGGCCGGGACCATTGTATGAATATACTGACAAACAAGCAAGTATATACTGCTAGCCACGGCTGCTGGCCAGGTCCATTGCATGAATATATTGACAAACAAGCAAGTATATACTGCTAGCCATGGCTGCTGGGCCAGGTCCATTGCATGAATATATTGACAAACAAGTAAATATATACTGCTAGCCACGGCAGCTGGACTGGGACCATTGCATGAATATACTGACAAACAAGCAAGTATATACTGCTAGCCACCCACGGGTGTTGGCCTGGGACCATTGCATGAATATATTGACAAACAAGCAAGTATATAATGCTGGCCACGGTTGCTGGGCCAGGTCCATTGCATGAATATACTGACAAACAAGCAAGTATATACTGCTGGCCACGGCTGCTGGGCCAGGTCCATTGCATGAATATACTGACAAACATGCAAGTATATACTGCTAGCCACGGCTGCTGGCCAGGTCCATTGCATGAATATATTGACAAACAAGTAAGTATATACTGCTAGCCAAGGCTGCTGGGCCAGGACCATTGCATGAATATACTGACCAACAAGTAAGTATATACTGCTAGCTAGCGATACCTGTCTTTAAACACCCAAATGAAGCGAATATGAACAGCGAGTGGGGTAGCAAACACTTAGGATATTAAACTCTCTTTGCAGTGGGTTTTCTTTGCAAGTGGATGATAGTGCATAGATCTTATTGTTTAGCCACAAGAAACCTTCAAAGAAAGGTCCGCACCGACTTTAAAGTTGCTCCGCTATTTTGAATGTTTTTGGGGGGTACAAAATTTAATTTTTGTAACTTTTTGGAATTTTCCCGTCGGTTATAGGCTAAACACTATAAGTTTGCCAAATTTCAAGTTTCTAGCTCATCTGGAAGTGGGTTAACCGCGTGGTTTTATAGTATTATATATAATAATTCTCTAAATGAAATCCCGCCCTCCCCACGGTTAAGTAGTTCCATGCAATTATAGTTTTATAACAGATGACTTGTAAAATAATGGAGTAGCTAATATATCTTTATAGGATCTTATTATTTGCATATAGATAATATTCTCAAAAACTAGAGTTAAACATTAGATACTAAGAGTTCTTGACGAACATGAGTTTGTAAGTTGCCTAACTGGTCAATACTTTTGACTTACGCGGTTAATTCGCCCCAAAGGTTACCTGGTGGTTTAGGGGTAAGGTGTAGGACTTCTGTGTTGGTGGTCCGGGGCTCAATCCCCGGTCGCGGCACAGATTTATCTGATTACCAAACCCTTCCTTCACCTCTGACAAGACATCTTGTGAATGTGGGGAATGCCAGGCCTCCACCGTGGTTCGGATTCCACGTTAGACTGTAGGTCCTCCATTTCGTCTCACAATCACCCTACCATTACACATTAGCGTAAGTGCGTATAACCCGAACGGGCCCCCCAAAGGTTTCCGCGCAAGTATGAATGATGTTCAAATATCATGTGTTTTTGACATTCAAGTTCGTTTCAAAATATGATTAAAGCTAAACAGGCTCTGTTTAATAAAATATAAGTGTGAGATAATATGGCTCGAGTTGAAGGTGGAAACAAACAAAACGACGACTCTATCAGTGTTATTATTATTATTATTATTATTATTATTATTATTATTAGCACCGCGTCTTACTACCCGTTCGGGTTGTACGCACTTACCTAACGTGTAATGGTAGGGGGATTGTGAGATGAAATGGAGGACCTACAGTTTAACGTGGGATCCAAACCACGGTGGAGACCTGGCATTCCACACATTCACAAGATGTCTTGTCAGAGGTGAAGGAAGGGTTTGGTAATCAGATAAATCTGTGCCGCGACCGAGGATTGAGCCCCGGCCGCCAGCATAGAGGTCTGACACCTTACCCCTAGACCACCAGGTCACCCTCTATCAGTGGTGCGTGAACTTACTAGGAACGCCATCTATTATGTTTAAAGTGAAGCTCGATAACTGGTGTTGCTAGTAATAATATTTAGCACCGCGTCTTACTACCCGTTCGGGTTATACGCTTTAAGTACTAATTACTCTAATGGATTAGGACTTGGGAAGGTTGAATTAGAGGAAGTGAACCCGCATTTGTGTGGAGGAAGAGCGGAAAACCATTTAGGAAAAACCACCCCCAGTTCAACCGACCGAGATTCGAACCTCGATCTCCCCGTCCTCAGCAGTCGAGCTCAACACGACTAGCGCGTTAGCCGACTACGCCATCGAGGCGGGTTGTTGCTAGTAATGAGTAAAAGTACCTCTACCGCGTATTTACGAATCCACGTAGTTTGAATTATTGTCAAGGAATTACTTTATATCCTTGATTATTACCGAGAGTCAAATTTTATACGAAGAATTAAATGTCCTTTTTATTTTTTCAAAATGGTTAAATTGGTGAGAAAGCAAATTATATAAAAAATACTTGTTTTTTTATAAATTATTCACGCCATTATAAAACATAATACATTCGTTAATTTAGGCGCTATCTTAAAAATAGTTTACAGTAATTAATTACACAATTCAATTTTTTTTCTTTTAATTGGGCTGATTACCACAAAAAATTGTTTTTTTACAACCCGCCTTACTACCCATTTGTGTTATACACTTATGTACTAATTACACTAAAAGGCTAGAAACGAGTAAGTTTGAATCTAGAGGATGTGTATCCACAATTGCGTGGAGAGTGAGAGAAAGAGAGGGCGTGAGAAACCATTTAGGAAAATCCACCCGAATGGGATCAAACCCCAAACTCCTTATCATCGGCAGTCCAGTCAATTGCGAGAGTAAGAGCCTTGAACCATGCAGCCAACGAAGCAGGTAACAGTTTTAAGATAAAATAACAACTTTATTAAAACCTATAATGGGGGGTAATAATTTTATACACCCTGTATATATGTAAACATTTTTGAGCACGGTGGCGTTTCATTAAGGTAATGTGCCAGATATAATATTTCGCATACTTGTACCTATACACTAGTAATAATAATAATAATAATAATTAGCACCGCGTCTTACTACCCGTTCGGGTTATACGCTTTAAGTACTAATTACGCTAGTGGATTGGAAATTGGGAAGGTTGAATTAGAGGAAGTAGACCCGCATTTGCGTTGAGGGAGAGTGGAAAACCATTTAGGAAC
>CABFVX010008270.1:0-13934 GCA_902151425.1 Timema shepardi | reverse complement strand
GTGGAAAACCATTTAGGAAAAACCACCCCCAGTTCACCCGACCGAGATTCGAACCTCGATCTCCCCGTCCTCGGCGGTCGAGTTCAACACGACTAGCGCGTTAACCAACTACGCCACCGAGGCGGGTTATTTTTAATAATATATATTGAATACATAGACTAACATTTTAATGCATAAATCAAACTGCTAAAAATTGTACATATCTTTTTAATCAGCCATTTAACGAATTTATCGTGCTGTTAAAGTAATATATTATTTGTTGAGCCACCGAGATTTTACCATTTGTTGGTGTAGTCGTTAAAAGGAGCAGTCACAAAAACCTATCTAAGTTCACAAAAAAAAAAACTTACAACGTTCTTGTAACGTAGACCAGGCAGGCTCTGGGGCATTTCCCGGCCTGTGGACGTGCATGAGATGGTATCTCCTGAATTACCACTACCCGCCCAGCATGATCATGGCTTGGCTCAGTGGGGAGGGAGGGGGGGGGGGCCTCGCACACAAGGTACAACAAGACCGTTTCTGACAGTAGATAGAGAGAGATACGAGTGGGAAAATTTACCGTAAAGCTTTTCAAATATTTTGTTCTGGAAAGTGATTTTCCCCATCAGTTTAAATTAATTATTCTGAGAACGTTAAGGTGGGATGGATAAGGACGCGACAAAAGGCCAGTATTTTTTTTTTGCACTTTTTATGGCAAAACTTCTTTTTTTTTTGTCAAAATAAATAAAATATTGCTCCGGTAAAAACACAAAATTTAATTTTTTCTTCACACGGTGACCTCAACATTTATTGAATATCTGTCGAGAGTGTCCTGGAATTTAATGACAACTTTTTCTCTTCATTTAAAATGTTTGTCATCTAATGCCGCTGTGCTCATGACAGATATTCAACAACTGTTGATATCACCATGTAGAGGAAATTAAACTATTTGTTTCTAATGGAGCAATATTTTATTTTATTTAGCCAATAAAAGGTTTTGCCGTAAAAACTGCAAAAACGCTCACCTTTTCCCGCGTCCCATTTCAACCCCACCTTTTATTTTTATTTATTTAGTATCGCGTCTTACTACCCGATCGGGTTATACGCTTTAAGTACTAATTACTCTCATGTATTAGGAATTGGGGAGGTTGAATTAGAGGAAATGAACCCGCATTTGCGTGGAGGGGAAGTAGAAAACCATTTAGGAAAAACCACTCCCAGTTCACCCGACCGAGATTCGAACCTCGATCTCCCCGTCCTCGGCAGTCGAGCGCGTTAGCCAACTATACCACCGAGGTGGGTAAACCCCACCTTAATTCCTGAAACATTATTAACTGTGTTTCCAATAACAGCAATTACAGTTATTTCTTCATACGCACATATCGATTACAACGCTTTGTGGTTGAGTGTGTCACTAACGTTAGGTGAGATATGCTTAAACTTCCATATTATAGTCAAAACTTTTTTTTAATCTCCCCTTGGTACTCAAACACTAGAAAATAAATAAAATAGTTTAAAGCTGGGTTAAGTATTTACTAAGCACTTTCCCTCCACCAGTCATCTCCAAACACCCTCTCTGATCTGTATTTACTAGGGCACAAGGGAAAAAGGAGGAAAGTCTCTTAACACACATTTTCCAAGATGACAACTTTTATAACTCAAGCCACGAAAGGACCCCAGCAAAAAAAAAGTTTTAATACATTTAAATATGATAAAGAGCCACTTCGGTGGCCGCATGGTTTAAGGCGCTACTCTTGTGATGGGCTGGACTGCTGAAGACGGGGAAATCGGGTTCGATCCCGGTCAGATATACTGAGGGTAGTTTTTCTAAACGGTTTTCACTCTACCTCCATGCAAATGCATGTACACTCCCTCTAAATTACGACTTCCTATTCCCTAACATATAAGTGTAATCCAAACGGATAGTAAGACGCAGTGTTATATATATATATGCTAACCTAATACTACTGTACATTAGACGCCCTCCTCACCTGAAGTCCTAACCTAACCCTACTCACGATACTAGGGTGTCATGCCATCCTGTGACTACTGTACATTAGACACCCTCCTCACCTGAGGTCCTAACCTAACCCCACTCACGATACTAGGGTGCCATGCCGTCCTGTGACTACTGTACATGAACCACCCTCCTCACCTGAGGTCCTAACCTAACCCCACTCACAATACTAGGGTGTCATACTGTCCTGGGACTACTGTACATGAACCGCCCTCCTCACCTGGAGTCCTAACCTAACCTCACTCACGATACTAGGGTGTCATACTGTCCTGTGACTACTGTACATGAACCACCCTCCTCACCTGGAGTCCTAACCTAACCCCACTCACAATACTAGGGTGTCATGCCATCCTGTGACTACTGTACATTAGACACCCTCCTCACCTGAGGTCCTAACCTAACCCCACTCACAATACTAGGGTGTCATGCCATCCTGTGACTACTGTACATTAGACGCCCTCCTCACCTGAGGTCCTAACCTAACCCCACTCACGATACTAGGGTGTCATACTGTCCTGTGACTACTGTACATGAACCACCCTCCTCACCTGAGGTCCTAACCTAACCCCACTCACGATACTAGGGTGTCATACTGTCCTGTGACTACTGTACATGAACCACCCTCCTCACCTGAGGTCCTAACCTAACCCTACTCACGATACTAGGGTGCCATACTGTCATGTGACTACTGTACATGAACCACCCTCCTCACCTGAGGTCCTAACCTAACTCCCCTCACGATACTAGGGTGTCATACTGTCCTGTGACTACTGTACATGAACCGCCCTCCTCACCTGGAGTCCTAACCTAACCCCACTCACGATACTAGGGTGTCATACTGTCCTGTGACTACTGTACATGAACCACCCTCCTCACCTGAGGTCCTAACCTAACCCTACTCACGATACTAGGGTGCCATACTGTCCTGTGACTACTGTACATGAACCACCCTCCTCACCTGGAGTCCTAACCTAACCCCACTCACGATACTAGGGTGTCATGCCATCCTGCGAGTACTGTACATGAACCGCCCTCCTCGCCTGAGGTCCTAACCTAACCCTACTCACGATACTAGGGTGTCATGCCATCCTGCGAGTACTGTACATGAACCGCCCTCCTCACCTGGAGTCCTAACCTAACCCCACTCACGATACTAGGGTGTCATGCCATCCTGTGACTACTGTAGATGAACCACCCTCCTCACCTGAGGTCCTAACCTAACCCTACTCACGATACTAGTGGTGCCATACTGTCCTGTGACTACTGTACATGAACCACCCTCCTCACCTGAGGTCCTAACCTAACCCTACTCACGATACTAGGGTGCCATGCCATCCTGTGACTACTGTACATGAACCACCCTCCTCACCTGAGGTCCTAACCTAACCCCACTCACGTAGCAAGGGGGGTGGTAGGCCGGGGTTGCGTGTGGGGGCATTTTCCCTCCCACCCCTTCCAGCACACATAACAGGGGTGCGAACAGAGCTTGTGGGTGCCGGTAACACGCACGTGATGAGAACTGCTAACTCCAAACCTTTCCCCCTCCCTCGAAAGTTTCACAAACAAACACACAGCGCCTGTAGAAGGTTAGAGAGGGAGGGAGGGGAGGTTTAGGGGAGCTGGGAGTCAATTACAGGGCGGCCGGGGCTGTGTTCCCTTTCACTCTTCTACATCGTCTGTTATCTTTCTCCAATCATGCCTCGTCCTCTCCGCTGTCCTCCATTCTATTCTTGACTACTTATCACTTCTTCCCATAACAGTTATTCTAAAAAACACTATCATTGAGGCTGAACCAAACGTGTGAAGATCAACCAAACATTTCCTCTTGGTTTGGATGTCTTTGTTGGCGTCATTTAGGACCTCATGGAACAAAACTGATCATTTATCACATAGTAAATATTGTGTTTCAGCTCATTAACTATCCAACTAATTAACAACGTACCTAATTATGTCCTTAATTTAACTAATTAGCTAACGCTATGACACTAGGTGCTATAATTAATATGTAATATTTAGCACCGCGTCTTACTACCCGTTCGAGTTTATACGCTTTAAGTACTAATTACTCTAATGGATTAGGACTTGGGAAGGTTGAATTAGAGGAAGTGAGCCCGCATTTGTGTGGAGGAAGAGCGGAAAACCATTTAGGAAAAACCACCCCCAGTTCAACCGACCGAGATTCGAACCTCAGCAGTCGAGCTTCAACACGACAAGCGTCTTAGCCAACTACGCCACCGAGGCGGGTCCTAGGCGCTAGAATAGTCGAGCAGAAATTCCTAAACGCTCAAAAACCAAGTGGCTTTATGATGGGTCTTGATGGAGCTATCCGTCGATAGGAGAACAAACGCGGGAAAAGTAAAATACAAATTACAATACAATTTGTGCTGCGCCCATTTTATTAAACTATACAATTCGATAAATAAATAGCCATTCTACACTTCTACACCAGTTACCTTTCGTTTCCCGGCCATTCACGTTCTAAGGATCAACCAAAATATGTGGGATTTTGGACTTTTCAGAGGGGAATATTTACATTTTTAAACTATGTTAACAGGTCTCTCTATGTATAGAGCCATAGATATAGAAAATATCGTTAGAGTAGATATGTTTAGTTTAATTTTATGCTCAATAATCTTTACTGTTCACCAATATTTATATTGGACATTGGTGACCTGGTGGTCTAGGGGTAAGGTGTCGGACTTCTGTGCCGGGGGGTCCGGGGTTCAGTCCCCCGGTCCCGGCACAGATTTATCTGATTACCAAACCCTTCCTCCACCTCTGACAAGACATCTTGTGAATGTGGGGAATGCCAGGCCTCCACCGTGGTTCGGATCCCACGTTAAACTGTAGGTCCTCCATTTCATCTCACAATCACCCTACCATTACACATTAGCGTAAGTGCGTATAACCCGAACGGGTAGTAAGACGCGGTGCTAATAATAATAATAATAATAATAATAATGATATAATGGACATTGAGGCATTCAACCAAATACATTTTAAATAAGGAGACAAAGTCTTGTTTGAATTACGCATCGAATGCGCGTGACATATTCAATGTCTGTTAAGACTAATATGTGTAATAAAATAAACTAAAAGTATCTACTGGAGAAAGATTTGATTAATTTTGTCCAAAAAATAAGGTTTGTTGTTTTAAAAACTGAATAAAAAAAACCGTGACGGCAACTTGTGATTTTCTCCTCCATCGCACCTTAATAATGGGATCAAAGCCCATAATAAAACATTTTGAGTGTCAAAAGATGTCAGAAATAAATAAAAATGGACATCCTTTACTTCGGAGGAAGAGAGAAGCATGAACAGGAATGAAAATACAAAGTGAAGATGACATGTTGGTAATCATACACAAAGATAGTTCTTTCTTTTTTTTTACCTAAAAAAAGAGCGTTAGAAACTTGCCCGTGTTGCGTCGAAAAAAGAGCTAAAATAAATAAATAAGACAACTTGAAGCAGATGAAACAGGCAAGTAAATGAAATGATAAAATACTTCCTCTTAAACAGTCTTTCTTGTCTTTTGTATACCTTGTGTGCTTTCTCACGTCTGGTTTGTTTCTTTACCTCTATCTTACTTATTTCGTTTTCTTCCATTTATTTTCTTTGTTTTTGTACTCTCTGTCTTCTTTGTTTGATCTGATTATCTTATTCTCTTTGACAAGTCCCACAATCTTTCAAAAAGTTTTTTAATCCTATACTTTTATTTCTCTTTTTGTTCTATCAACTTTATTTAATCTATTTGTCCTCTACACCCTCACTATCGTGTTTGTGTGTGTGTGTGTGTGTGTGTGTGTGTGTGTGTGTGTGTGTGTGTGTGTGTGTGTGTAGAGAAAACATCCAGAGTCTTGTCTTCAGTTCCCGGGATGACTCGTCACTATATCAGAGGCGGGCAACATATTTTTCAGCGTAGCCACATGCCTCCATATACAAATTAAGAAAAATTGCTCAAACAAACATTTAAAATAGCACACTTTGTTAGGACAAGTTTATTCCAAACATGTGCACTTTGACCACTCAGTTACAACCGCCAAGACGTAAATGATGAACAATGTATTAAAAATGTAAGACAATTTAGTGCGAGAGTTTACAATCATTTTTTCTGTATGCGGAGATGACACGAAGAGTTGGAACTTAAGGTGACCTGGCGGTCTAGGGGTAAGGTGTCAGACTTCTATGCTGGCGGCCGGGGTTCAATCCTCGGTACTGGCATAGATTTATCTGATTACCAAACCCTTCCTTCACCTCTGACAAGACCATCTTGTGAATGTGAGGAATGCCAGGCCTCCACCGTGGTTCGGATCCCACGTTAAACTGTAGGCCCTCCATTTCATATCACAATCACCCTACCATTACACATTAAGCGTAAGTGCGTATAACCCGAACGAGTAGTAAGACGCGGTGATGATGATAATAATAGTTGGAGTGGAGGGGATTATTGGAACTGAGTGTTGCGTCACTGATTCTATCAGAAAGTGGATGCTTCCAATTATAAACAGGAAATATCAAGTTACAATCAGCATAAACCATCAGAAAAAAAGTTTTATCTTACTGTGAAAGGTGGAAAACTCAAGTTTGCCACAGCTTTATGGGCAATTCGCCATATGTGGCAATTGGCGACAGGGGTGCCCACACCGGTACTATATTGAATGAAGTTCGTGTCCTCGAGTGTTCGAAGGTGGACGAGGATTTTGTTCCATGAGGGGGGACATGTCAAAAGTTGAGAAACACTCACTCAAATGTTGAAAAAAAAAACATTTCTCTTAAGGACAATCGACCGTAACTATTATTACTATCTCCCGCCTCGGTGGCGTAGTTGGCTAACGCGCTAGTCGTGTTGAAGCTCGACTGCTGAGGACGGGTAGATCGAGGTTCGAATCGCGGTCGGGTGAACTGGGGGTGGTTTTTCCTAAATGGTTTTCTACTCTCCCTCAACGCAAATGCGGGTTCGCTTCCTCTAATTCGACCTTCCCAATTCCTAATCCATTAGAGTAATTAGTAATTAAAGCGTATAATCCGAACGGGTAGTAAGACGCGGTGCTAAATATTATATTATTAACATTTTTTTAGGCTATAAGGTCTTGGCAGGGAATTTTTTCATGGGTGGCGGTAAAAGATACAGTTTCCCCGTGGCTTCTTTGGTGATGACTGACAGCTGACGGCTTTGAAAAGTTACCAGACCAAATTATGTATCCCTACGCCGAACCATATGATCTGTGAAAACATGTGTTTAGCAGCTGTCACTTCTGACAGTAAAAATGTATGTATATACCTAAATGTTGACTGTCAGAAGTCAGCTGTGAGCTGCCAGTCAGCACCAAAGAAGCCACGGGTGCTACTGTACCTAAATGTTGACTGTCAGAAGTCAGCTGTGAGCTGTCAGTCAGCACCAAAGAAGCCACGGGGCTACTGTACCTAAACGTTGACTGTCAGAAGTCAGCCGTGAGCTGCCAGTCAGGACCAAAGAAGCCATGGGGCTACTGTACCTAAATGTTGACTGTCAGAAGTCAGCTGTGAGCTGCCAGTCAGCACCAAAGAAGCCATGGGGCTACTGTACCTAAATGTTGACTGTAAGAAGTCAGCTGTGAGCTGCCAGTCAGCACCAAAGAAGCCACGGGGCTACTGTACCTAAATGTTGACTGTAAGAAGTCAGCTGTGAGCTGCCAGTCAGCACCAAAGAAGCCACGGGGCTACTGTAGTAAGTAGTATAATGTTTCAGCCCAGTCCAGTGACACCGACCAGAGATAAGCGAACCTGTTTCCGCTTTCTGTGTTAACTTCATGTTAATTGGTATTATCTGACCCCTTTCCTCGGCCGGGCAAATTATGTTCTGTTAGTCGGCGTTGTCTCAACAAACGGTACACTCAAAATGAGAAATTTCATTAAGTATATATTTTAAATCTTTGCAATGATCAATTCGGACATATAAAATTAACAAGAAGAGTTAGGTTAAACACAAAAATAAATTCTAAATGATGTAATGTTTAAAAGAGCTAGACTGATATATTCCTGTTTGTACGCCGCCATTAGGGTGAAATTTGATATAACGATTGAATTGGGTCCAAGTTTGCTGTTCTGTGTTATAATAATTAAAAAGGGATGATGTCTTATTTTATAAATTAAAGGTTCTGGTGTTTTATAGTTATTTTAATTTTAAGTAAATAAACGGGTTTTTTTGCTAGATATTTCACACGACGTTGTAGATTTTATTATTATTATTATTAGCACCGCGTCTTACTACCCGTCCAGGTTATACGCACTTACGCTAATGTGTAATGGTAGGGTGAATGTGAGATGAAATGGAGGACCTATCAGTTTAACGTGGAATCCGAACCACGGTGGAGGCCTGGCATTCCCCACATTCACAAGATGTCTTGTTAGAGGTGAAGGAAGGGTTTAGTAATCAGATAAATCTGTGCTGGGACCGAGGATTGAACCCCGGTCGCCAGCACAGAAGTCTGACACCTTACACCTAGACCGCCAGGTCACCGACTAGATTTTAATAAAAGCCCGAATATCACTTTATATGCATGATAATTCCCGACACGTGAGATTTAGAACACATATTAAGACGTCATAGACTCTACCTACACGGCTCCTAGTCAGGAAGGAAAGTGAAGAGATGCCTACCCTGAAAGGGGTATATCAAGCGACATTTCCTTCTCGAAGCTTCCCAAAAGAAATAAAGGTGTGGTCATCCAGGTGCGTTCCTGTCCACAAAACTGCGTTATCTTTTTTTAAACAGAGACGTAGAAGGATGTCGCCATACCTTGCAACTTAACGACTTAGCACAAATAAATCTTACTACCCGCTCTCATTTAAAATATCGTAATTTTAAATAAAGATGTGAATAATAAATTATTGAGATGTATAGTTTTATATCATTACAACGATGACATTGTGTTTGATTAAAAATTATGTAATTTTACCACTTTTAAACTACTTATACATTACGTTTTTTTTTTCTTTTACATTTTATGAATATTTAATTCTGAACACCTCATCTGAATGTTATACTAAATTTCTGCCCCAAACATCTTACTTTACCAACTAAGTTCTACCCCCTATAACTCGTAAACTGTAATGATTTTAAATAATTGAACCACTATTTATACTTAGACGCTTGTTAAATAAAATTGATTATACTTTTTTTATGACCCTAATTCCTCGAGTTTATATCCGTGCGTAGCTAACAACAAATAATCTCGCATAGCAAATAAGAAGTATAGAGCAAAAAAAAAATCCTTACAATGATAGCGTCGGTGGGCTGGTGGTTAAGGTGTCAGACTTCTATGCTGGCGGCTGGGGTTCAATCCTCGGTCCCGGCAAAGTTTTATCTGATTACCAAACCCTTCCTTCACCTCTGACAATACATCTTGTGAATGTGGGGAATGCCAGGCCTCCCACCGTGGTTTGGATCCCACGTTAAACTGTAGGTCCTCCATTTCATCTCACAATCACCCTACCATTACACATTAGCGTAAGTGCGTATAACCCGAACGGGTAGTAAGACGTGGCGCTAATAATAATAATAATAATAATAATAATAATAATAATAATAATACAATGATAGCGTTCACAACTCAAGCATTGTGAATAGTAATGTACCTTATTCATAAAGTTTATTTAATTTTTTCATTTTATTCAGGACTCTTACTTTTCGCAAACCATATTTTCACGAAACACGTAAGATAAACTATTAAAGCACCAAAACTTGTTTCATGTTTAAGGTAATACTTACCTTTTTTTTAAGTTTACGAAATAAAACGATAATAAAATAATATTTAAATGCAAAATTCCAGGTTTTCTAACCAACTCTGGTACATTAAAACCAAATTCGCGTTTATGATGCAAAAGTTTACGTTAATAAAGTTTGAGAAAAGTATCAATTATAATTTTTCAAATATGTTAATTTCATTTTTATATTGCAGTAGCGGAAATATCACCACAACTACGATTATAAAGATTTAGATACACTATCGACTGATAGATAGATAGGCAGATAGATAGATAGATAGATAGATAGATAGATAGAGGGAGGGAGAGACGATTGAATCGTAAAATGCGATTATAATTTTAATCACAATTACATAACCTAGACATAAATAAGTTTATCTTATCCAAAATTGCTGAAGTCACCCTGTCAGTGAAAGTAAAGATGCTGGAGTCTTCCTACTAGTGAAAGTAAAGTTGCTAAAGTCATCCTACTAGTAAATCGAAGTCATCCTACTAGTGAAAGTAAAGTACCGAAGTCATCCTACCAGTGAAAGTAAAGTACCGAAGTCATCCTACTAGTGAAAGTGAAGTTCCTGAAGTCCCCCTGCTAGTGAATGTGAAGTACCGAAGTCATCCTACCAGTGAAAGTGAAGTACCGAAGTCATCCTACCAGTGAAAGTAAAGTACCGAAGTCATCCTACTAGTGAAAGTGAAGTTCCTGAAGTCCCCCTGCAAGTGAAAGTGAAGTACCGAAGTCATCCTACCAGTGAAAGTAAAGTACCGAAGTCATCCTACCAGTGAAAGTAAAGTACCGAAGTCATCCTACTAGTGAAAGTGAAGTACCGAAGTCATCCTACCAGTGAAAGTGAAGTACCGAAGTCATCCTACCAGTGAAAGTGAGGTACCGAAGTCATCCTACTAGTGAAAGTGAAGTTCCTGAAGTCCCTCTGCTAGTGAAAGTGAAGTACCGAAGTCATCTTACTAGTTAAAGTGAAGTACCGAAGTCATCCTACTAGTGAAAGTGAAGTACCGAAGTCATCTTACCAGTGAAAGTGAAGTACCGAAGTCATCCTACTAGTAAAAGTGAAGTACCGAAGTCATCCTACTAGTAAAAGTGAAGTACCGAAGTCATCCTACTAGTGAAAGTGAAGTACCGAAGTCATCCTACTAGTAAAAGTGAAGTACCGAAGTCATCCTACCAGTGAAAGTGAAGTACCGAAGTCATCCTACTAGTGAAAGTAAAGATGCTGGAGTCACCCAGGGAAGAGACTCCCGACAGATCCCAATGAATACCGGAGTGCTGTGTCCATGTGAGTGTTATACGACCCGGGCGGTATCGGGAAATAAAACCCGCCTTTCCCACGAATAAGTAATGACTGGGCCACATCTGCTCCGTGCAACATAGACTACCCACCGTCACCGGGAGAATGTTCCAGCGAGAGCACGACGGACATGGTCCAATGTTCGTAGCAGACAGGGCGGACACCGGACAGTTCTAGATCTACTCTCAGGTGCGCGTGGGATCTACATCAATAACTATAAAACCACACTAATAATTGACCCACTTCGGTGGCCGTGTGGTCTAAGGCGTTACTCTCACAATAGGCTAGACTGCCGATGAGGGGTAGATTGAGGTTAGAATCTCAGTCGGGTGTACCGAGGGTAGTTTTTACAAAACTGTTTTCCGCTCACCCTCCACGCAAATGCCGGTACACTTCTTATACATATAACCTCCCTAATCCATTAAAACCATCATCTTAATTAGTACATAAGCGTATAAACCGAGCGGGTAAATAAGATGTGGCGCTTAAAAAAAAAAAAGAAGCAAAAAATGTAAATTCCCTCCGATGAAATTCTTTCTCTACCCCCCGCCACCCAAAAACGTCGCTAGAGGGAGCATTAAAATTCACCGAATTCATCGCAATCATCTTTAGTGATCGAGCGGCTGTAAGGAACAGAGAGAGGACGGTAGGGGAGAGGGTGGAAGGGGAGTAGAGGAGTGAACAGAGAGCGCGGTGAGTTTGGCGGGAGCTAATCAACTCAAGTGCGCGCGGCAATTCAATTGGCCAGCCAGCCCCCCCGACGCGGGAAATTAACGGGAGACGTGATGACTATCCGTCCCACCGAGAGAAGGAGCTGGAGGGAATACTATCGCCCGATATTGGCTGCCCTGCGCTCAACATTCCTCGCTCCTAGTTTTATCATCATCATCATCATCATCTAACAATGAAGTGTATAAGGAAGAAGTTCTGTGGCGGACGTGGCTTTTATTTGTCTTGAGTAAGATTGGCCGTTCAAAGAAACAAAATATTGAGTGCAATTGGTTCAGTATCATTATTATTATTATTATTATTATTATTACTAGCACCGCGTCTTACTACCCGTTCGGGTTATACGCACTTACGCTAATGTGTAATGGTAGGGTGATTGTGAGATGAAATGGAGGACCTACAGTTTAACGTGGAATCCGAACCACGGTGGAGGCCTGGCATTCCTCACATTCACAAGATGTCTTGTCAGAGGTGAAGGAAGGGTTTGGTAATCAGATAAATCTGTGCCGGGACCAAGGATTGAACCCCGGATCCCCCCCAACATAGAAGTCTGACACCTTACCCCTAGACCGCCAGGTCACCAGTATCAATTAATAATAATAATAATAATAATAATAATAATAGCGTGTCTGGGCTACTGCATTCATCTCAATTTTTGAGAAGATTAGCCGGTACCAGGGAGTACCCGAATGTATAAAGTCTGTTCACGATAGGTTTTTACCTGAATGACGATTAAAAAATCAAATGTTTAGGTTTTGGGTTGCCAACACTTGTAAAATAACACTGTTTTGTTATAAATGTTAAATTTTTTTGAATTAAATGTTATATTTTACATTTAAAATAACGTAAACTTAGGTTTTCTTATACTGTTTCATAACGTTTTAATAATTTATTTTTACCTAATCCGAAACAATATTTTAAACATAATTAAAAGTACTTATTATTCGTTTTGGAACGTTATCTATAATGTATAATATAGTGCACACATTAATATACTTTAATACAGGCATCGTATTTATTTGTAAAAGAGAAAATACTTGTCATATATATATATATATATATATATAAAATTAACTATTTTATGATTATTTTATCGTACTTCGAAATATTTAACCGAATAAAATATTTTCATCCACTGCGTGGGTGCATCATTGTAAATAACTTGTTTCCGTCACGTTCAATCACATGGTTTAAATTCGTCGGTCGCCATTTTGAAGCTAAGTTAGTTAGACCTTTTGTGGAAGTGCCGTGAATAATAATTTTTTTAAGTGGAATAAAACTGTAAATAAGCTTTGTACCTGACCTCAAATAAATATATAAATAATATTAGCCTAAATTACTGTAGTTAACTATCACATTCATATATTACCATTATGTTTTCATTACAGTTATCCAATGTGATAGATGTCAGCTGTTGGCGTAGGGATACATTAGAGATTATTTCTAGTTAATTTTTTGAGCTGTCATCCAAGTAAACTAAGGTCGTGAATGTATTATAGTATGATTTTGGGTAGGAAGAACAGTAGAATTTAGTTACTAAATTTACCAATTTAAAAAAAAATATATTTTTTTACATCAAGTCACGTTATTTGCAACTGTCACTCTTGATATATGATATCAATACCTAAAAAAAATAACAATAATAATACCTATAGTAAAATATTATAAAATATTGACAGAAAAAAAATACATTTGTAGTTTTTACTAACGTCAACCTGGGTGATCTTGAGGTAAAGTTCTCGCCTCAGGACCCGATGGTAGTGGGCTCAAATCCAACCAGGGTCAACGGATTTTTTTCTTTGGCGATTAAAATTCGTAGCACAACTTCCTTCGGAAGGGAAATGGAGCTGTCGGTTCCATGTCGATTGTTGCATGTGACAGAAGCCTGAGAGGTACTATTTGAAAATACCTTTACTAGCAAAATTGGTAAGCTCTTTAACTCTTGCTCATAGAAATTATCGTGTGCTGATATAATTGGTCGGTTCTGAGAGTGCACGTTAAATACTTTTTTTTTAAGTCACCACCCCGAATCAAACCCGGTATCTGTAGCTTCCCCTCCCCGCCTGCCACATTAATCTAATGCCGGGATCACGATCAACTTAACGTAACTTAATGTAACGTTCACTTAAAGTTAACTTAACTTATGTGTGATCACGATTCAC
>CABFVX010008269.1:7185-25335 GCA_902151425.1 Timema shepardi | reverse complement strand
TATGTATGTGCACCCCTGGGGCTACTATGGTTGATCTTGGTGAAACCACTAACAACCAATAATGAAACCCCAAATGTAATAGGACTTGGTGCACCTAGAAAAGGTGTAACTGGCATTTTTAGTTAATAAAACTGAGGAGGTGGAGAAGACACCACTTCTATTAAATAGAGTAGGACCTACAACATACGGGCTTCTTAAAAAAAACTTTTGATGCCCTAAAGACAAAAGCTATGAGCAACTTTTAGAAAGTGTGTAAAAGTATAGAAATGGATACGAGGGTGCTGAGGAAGAGATAATGTTTGAGATGTAACATTCCTTTGCATTTGGCTGAAGAATGTCCTTTGAATAACAGCAAATGCTATACACGTGGCATGGTAGGACATTTAGCTACGAAATGTAGACTGAACAAAGAAAAGAATGAACCTAAACTAAACAAATTAATAAGCTAGAATTATGTCATGTGGATGAGGTGAGGGATAAATATGCGCAGTTGGTAACAACAGTAAAAGTGGATGGTAAGCCAGGAGAGATGGTTATCGACACTGGTTATCCACGCACATTGATGCAAGAAAGTTAGTATAAAAAAGGCTTAGGATGAAAACTTGAAGACTGCGTTCATATTTATGAGTTCATACTCGAATCATGTTATATATCTGAAAGGATAATTTAGGGCCGAGGTAGTGCATGGACCCTCCAAGATGGAGTTGCCAATTTTAGTTGTTTCCTTTAATCGAAATTAGTTCCAGCATTTTTGGGGAGAAATTGGTTACATTTGTTGAAATTAGACTGGCAGTAAAAGTTAGGTATGTTGGGAGCAGGACCGATCAAGTCTGGTGAAATCACTGATGTCTAAACATGCAGAGGTGTTTGAAGGACCAATGGGGGCTAACAAGAAAATAACAGTAGATGTGTTTATGAAAGAAGGAGCCACGCCTATATTTTGTAAAGCGAGAACAAAACGCTATGCAGGATGTGGTGGAGGAAGAATTAGAGTTGATACGTAGTGAGAGAATAATATGCCCCGTTCAACATAGCCAATGGGCTACACCGTTAGTTTGTATACCGGAGGAAAATGGAAAAGTGAGGCTATGTGGGAATTTTAGAGTGAGCCTAAATACATTTGTGGAAGAAAAACAGATGAACACTATCCTTTGCCCACGATGGAGAGTATTTTTGAAAATATATCTGGGGGAAAGAGATAGATTGATTTGTCAAAGGGGTACTTACAGTTGCAGGTTTTGAAGCGTCTCAACCTTGACTAACTGTGAATACTCATGTGGGATTGTTCAGATTCCGTAGACTAGGTCCCGCTATAAAAATTACGTGTTCTCTTTTTCAGTCTGTCATGGACCAAATTTTGTTAGGGCTAGAGAAACCTTTTGTTATATCGATGTTATAATAGTAGTATCAGGTACGGTGGAGGAGGAGGCCGTGAAACATACAGAGATTAAGAAATTATGGGGTGAAAGCCAACAAGGACTAATGTGTTTATCTGGCAGATTAAATTACCTATCTGGGTCATGGAATGATGCGAGGGGAATTCATCCAACCAAGGAAAGGGTGAAGGATATATTAGGGGTAGCAGCACCAGAAGATGTAATACAACTGAGAGCGCCCCCCTAGGACTTTTGCAATTTTATGGAAAATTCTTACCAAACTTATCAACAGAGTTGAGTCCATTGTATAAATTGTTGGAATCTGGCAGGAGGTGGAAGTGGGACCAAGAAGAGCAACAAGAGTTTGAGAAAAAAAGTTACTAGTAGAAAGTGAAACAGTGGTGCCATTTGACTCTTCTTTGCTTATTAAAATAACTTGTTGTGCTTCCAGCAAGGTTCTTAGGAGCGTGAAGTGTTATGTGTTCCCAGATTGTTCCAATTGACATGTATATTTTAAGTTCAGGACATTGTCAAAAGCTGAAAAGAACTTTCCGATAATAGAGAAGGAAATTTAGCATTGATTTTCAGAGTAAAAAAATCCACATTTATGTTTTTGATCGTAAATTTACTGTGATTTTCCTGTCCACCCTGTCGTATTTTTTGGCCCACAAGATAGGTATTCCAGCGATGGCAGCAGCTCGTATACAGCTGTGAGTGGTGTTACTGTCCTCATATGGGTATGAGTTGGAGTATAGAAAAGGATCTGAGGTTGTTGAAGTGAATGTGTTGTCACGATTGCCGGCTGCTGATGGGAAGATCTAAGAGGAGGATGTACATTTTACTTTTGTATCTTTGGAGGAGCTACGAATATCTAGTGGGTAAATTGGAAAATAAACTAGGAAGAATTTATATCTTAGTAAAATTGTAGACTGGACACTGCATTGTTGGCCACTAAAGGTGGAAGTGGTATTGATGCCTTTTTTTTTCAGAAGCGACACCAGATCTACATTAAAGACGGGTGTCTCGTCTGGGGAAATCGAGTGTGGTCCCAGAGGCGTATCATCAGATTATTTTGTCAACATTACAAGAAGATGGAGGATGACGGTATTATCCCGAGTATGTGTGTGTGCGATGGCCAGGAATTGACTCGCAGATTGAAGAAATGCGAAAGAAAGTTCCACTTGTCAGTAGACTCGAGATGATGCTTCAAGAGTACAATTGCAACAGTGGAATTGGCCACTAAAAACATGGTGGAGAGTTCGTGTTGATTCCGTAAAGTTAGAGGAAACAGAATACTTAGTGTTGGTCGACGCTTATTGTAAATTGACAGAGGTGTTCCTAATGTCTACTACAGTGACATCGCAAACAATAGTGAAACTAAGGTAATGTTTTGCAGGAGAATCAAGTGTCTGTTGGAGGTCCACAGTTGGTTTCAGACGAGATGGAAGATTTTCTGCGAGGAAATGATGGCACATGGTATCACCACCTTATCATCCAGAATCTTATGGACAGGCGGTAAGCTTGGTGAAGATAGTGAAAAGGCGCTCTTACAAGGCTTGAACCAGGATCATCAGTAAGGGAGGAAAATAACTCGCCAGCATAGGTTAGATAATCTCCTCGTTGCCAATAGGAATACCCCTCATACCATTACGGGTAAAACCCCAGCAGAGTTATTTCTTGGATCTAGACCGAGAACTCGGTTGTCAATGATGAAGCCTCATATGGTGGAAAGGGTGGTGGAAAAGAAAGAAAAAGGGGAAAAAATTGGAATAGAAAGGCAAGATCACCTCTTTTGAAGGTCAAGTAGTTTTGATTGAAACCGTTCGAGGAGAAATTGAAACATGGATGTCAGGAAAATAATAAGAATTATAAGTCCTGTTATCTCTTAAGCTAGCGTGGGAGCTAAGGTGAGGTTTGTGCAGGTATATCATTTGCGTAATTCAATGTTAGAGAGTGAGAGGGTAGCCCAGTTGGGATAAAAACTAGGAGCAATTGGCCCTGTGGAAGGAATGATTTTGCCTTTGGTAGAAGATAATTTTCAACAAGAAATGTGTCCTGGGCAAAGAGATGAGCCGTCTCCAGAGAAACCACCTATCAGTTTCCTCATTGTTTCGGAATCGCCTCGATCATGCACCCCCCCCCCCCTGGCTGTGAGGTGAATTCCTCGGCTGAGGATGCCCCCGAGGAAGCTTGATTATGTAATTATTCAACCATCCCTCTCTTTCCTAGGATTTAAATTGAGATAGGGAAGAGTTTGTAAAGTAGATTAGGTAAGTTAAGTGACACTGTGAATAATAACGTAAATTGTAAAGCGAGACAAGGTCAATTTTTTGAAGGTTAAAGGTGTGGTATTTGAGAATAAGAGGAATAAGTGAAAAAGGAAAAGAAACCTGGTGTCTACTGGCAGAGGTTGGCAGCCTGACGAAACCGGAAATAAGGAGGGAAGAGAAAGGAGGAAACTTGTTACTTGTAATTGCCAAGCTTAAGGGTGGTAAGCTTTTCTGTAGCCAGAGAAATATCCATTTATAAATGTTGCATCTGGTGGAGGATAGAACAAACATAATATAAGATTAATTACGTAAGTGGGCAATTATTCAATTTTCTATAGAATATACATACATGATTTAGGATAAATTCTTATATACTAGTGTTAGTAAAAAACGAGGCAAAACTAGTTTCCAGAGAAATTATTTCATAGGGTGAGCTAAGAATCATATTACACAAACATTCTGATAGGCACATGTATCTACCTAATGTGACGGCACAACCTTTATAATTCATTGCTGTTCGTTACTCATCAGGCTTAGCCCGTTAAGTCACTTTTTAAAAATGGTTGCAGATTATCGGTGGTATTGTATCAGTTTTAATAAACACATTAAAACACTTGATATGGAGATATTTTTCTTAGATTAAACAATATTCAGTAAATCCGTTAGCCGAATAAAATTATGTTGTCACATATACGATCAGAACAATATATTATGTATACTCTATGCTTGCTTTTACAACTTTGCAGAAAAACAACTACTGGATCTCTAACTAAATAGAAATTTCCCACCCCATTTAATTTAACCTTTATTTATCTCAGCCATGGAAGGTTAGGAAGTTAAATGTTGAGTAAGTTTAGGCAATATAATAACATATAAAACTATTATTTAAACTATCTCTATTAGTTATCAACTTAAATTAAATACTGTACTGCACTGAGAAAATGGAAAGTTATTGGTCAAAGCTGATAGTTTTGGTCAGAATATAAATTATTATTATGCGGAAATATAGGTAGATTTATGTAGTCTATATTAATATGCTGACTCAGAGGCGTTTCAGGAAATGTGCCACTTATCGTCCACTCGACGTAAATAAATTTGACGTAATATTTAAGCAAAGATGTTTAGAAAAACTGGATCTAAAACACTATTGACTTTTAAATTGGAGCCACAAAATGCCGACAATCTACAAAACAAAGAAGACAAAGAACATGGGATTTTTAAAAACAAAAACAAAACATGATTAGAGGCATTGACACATAACAAGCTATATTGTAAAACAATACTTAACAAGTCAATCTAGTAGTAACCTTTCTATCCTTTCTGGTCCGTTTGTCCATATAGGTAATTATCTTTCGAAGGTTTTTAATCTCCTTCTTCTAAAACCGTATATGTCGGTACATTCGACAAGCTAGAGCCAGTAAATTTAAGGTCTTGAGTTTGATTCTGTTACCTCTAGACTGTAAAGTCGTTGAATAGGCCTCATGCCAGTGCTGGTACCCATTCTCAGCCGAACCAGTCGATGCACTCCATCACGTCCAGCACACAGCTCTTCTACTACAGCAAAGGTCCAGTACAACCGTTTGAGGTTGTCACTCCCGATGAGAATCACTTTACCAACCTTTAAAGGAATTCCTTCTTTCGCTTTGAGATTGCATCTAGTTGATCCCGATATTCACAATGGAGCCTCTTCCTTAAGACTTCCCGCAGTTTTTGTAAGTACCTTGACCTCTTCTTCAGATCAGTTGTTCCCATTTGGTCACAATCAGGCACTCTTACTTCTTTGTGGTCCTGAAGGAATAAGGCTGGTTCAATGGAGTCAGACTGTCAGGATCATCTGATACATAGGTCAAAGGTCGTGAATTCATTATAGCCTCACAGTCACATAGCACAGTAGTCAGTTCCTCAAAAATCAATTGAGCTTTTCCAATTCACTATACTAATAAGGCACTCCCACCAACCATCCCACCATGGGGTAGCAGGGGGATTAAATTTCCAAACAATTCGTTTTGCTGAGTTGAAAGAATTAATTTTCTCCCGATCCATTTTTGAAAAAGAATTATCTGTACCCGCAAAGTTATTCCTGTTATTTCTGTATATGACAGATACGTTGAGCCACGAATCTCCTTATCATTTTTAATAAGGTATCCGACGACGATGCATATGCTAGTTCCAGGTAGACAGCACGATACACTGCACCCAACAGATCCACTCATATGACTTCCCACACTAAGGTGTCACGCAATCTGTCTTCAGGTAATAGAGGCACAGGCTGATAAATTGTGAGCTTGCATATAATTGGCGCACAGTGCATTTCATAAAAACAGAGTGAACGTGTCTCCTAACTATTACAATCTAGAACCTTTCTCTAAGCAGGGTCAAAAGAGCCTGCACTCTAATATGGTTTGACTCAACATGTTTCTTATGAATCAATCTGTTGACCACTGGATGATCAGAAGAAAATAAGGCTGGATATCTGAAATCTGACACTTCTATCCGTTCTAATATTCATGTTTTCAGACGTATAACATCTTTGGCGTCCACAAATAAACTGAGTGACTTGAAAGGTTCACACTTCGAGCCTTGAAAGGATTCTTTCTGAATAAATCTAATGACAAGGACCTTGGCCTCATCAACTTATTTGGCGCTAATATATTCTCTTGTCATCAGTTGGTTTCTGCAATCACGACTGAACATGAGCACCCATTCCACAAGAAGGAGAATTTTGTCGCACCGAGAGAAGTGATAATACAACTCACCAACAGTGTGCACATTTGCTAGAGCCGTAACCACGCTTTTCTTTCTTTCCTGGTAGACAACTTCTTCATCAACAGAAACAATTTCCATAGGCCATTGATTTGGAGGCAGCTTTAGCCATTCAGGTCCCTACCAACATCTCGCCTGCATCAATTTCTTAGCAGAACATCCTCAACTGGCAAGATCTGCTCGGTTAAGTGGGCCTGGAACGTGGCGCCAGTCTTCTTCACCATAAATCGTTTAATCTCTTGAGCTCTATTATTTACAAAAGTAACCCAGTGCTCCTTTCTTTGTATTCAGGCTAAAACATTACTTTAATCACTCCGGAAACATAATTCCGACACATTCAAATCTAAGTGGAAGAAAACAGTCTAGCTCCAGTAGTTGCGGCTAAGAATTCCAGACGTGTTAAAGTGGTTTTCTTGATAGGCGCTACCCTTGCTTTAGCCTGAACAAGTTTAACTTAAATGCAAAATGCACAGTCCGATCTCAAATACAGAATGACAACATTTGCATCTCGACTGGCTTTGCAGAACGTGTGAATTTCGTTCAGACATTTTTCAAACCTCTCCTTCTCTTTTGTAGGAACTTTTCCATCCCAGCCCAACTTAGAGTCGCAAATCTGTTGACTCAACAGTTTTGGGATCAATGTTACATGAGCTGTGAAACCATTGGGTCATACAATTTTTGATTAACAGACAAAATTTTCCTCTTAGTCACACTCTGCAAACCAATTTGAAGTATAAAGTCTGAGTTTATTGCCAACATATCAGTTACACGCCACCAATACAGGCCTAAATCAGGTGACACTTCATTATTGTCAACTTCAGATAACGAATATGTCCATCCTTTTAGCTTAAATTTGGCTTCAAGCAACAAAGCAGTTGATTCTGTCATAAATTGTTGTAGCTCGTTCACCTCATTAATACTCGAGACTCAATTGAAAACATAAAAACCCTTCTGAAATTTGTTTTATAGTTTTCTGGGAATACATGCGTCCCAAAACAGTTTTTCACATTCTCTCAAGACTGAATCTAGATGGTGTTTAATGGCAACTCTTGACAGAAAAGGACTTGGTGAAATACCAAAAACCACATGTGCATGTCTTATGGCTAAGCTTTCCCCATTTGGTGTTTTCCACAAGAACCAAACGAAATCTCATTCTCGCTCACATAGAGCAATCTGCAAGAAAGCTTCCTTTGTATTAGAAATAACACCAATATTGCCCACTCTGAAGCTAAGCAGAAGAGACTGAATACGTTAAATCAAGTTCGGGCCATCCTCTAAGCAACCATTCAGCGAAGGACAGGAATTAACATTTCCTGAGACATAAAATACGGGGCGAATCTTCGTGGTACTATGCTCCTTGATCACTGGTCGGTGGGGGAGATACTGTCTCTCATTACACTTCACATGAACTACTTCTTCTATGATTCTCTCTCTCTCTTCCGCTCTTCAAACATTTCTGTGTAGGCTCTTTATACTTCAAGAAAGTTCAGTTTACGAAACGTCGTTTCCAAATGACTCTGAAGTATTGCAAAATTTAAAGGGAGAGAAGGATATCCCTCCACCCATGGAAGTTCAACCATATAACGACCATCCACATTCCTTTTTACAGTTTTTCAAAATGTTTTGATGTTTGATGTTGCTAATTCTCTTTCAGCCTTGTCCCTCGCTTCTCTGGGTTTTCATTTAAGAATAACTATTTCACCTCTGAGTATCTTTCTCACAAAATCGGCTCCGGTCAAAACTTCTACCGGTCTGATATCATAATTTATTTTATAACTAACAGTTGTAGTTATCTCTGACACAAATATTTTCTGGCAGAAGGTACAGAACAACACATCTTGTCATAATGAAGAATCAAGCATACATAGCTGTTTTTGATGTTTACCAACTGAATTTGAAAACGATTGTGTGAAATTTTACCTGACTTGTTTCCTCCAAACAAATAATATTGAATACGTCCTTCAGCTATTGTTGTGTATCCCATCTGTCCTACCACTTCCTTCAGAATGTAAGATCTCTGGGTTCCTGTATCTATAAGAGATTGAACATTTCGACGACCCCTTTTCCCTCCAACCTTACAATAAGAGTTTGAAGAAGTACTTTACAGCAATAATTGTTTGCAAATGTATTATCCACGGGAACTCTGGTACTTACAGGTAATTCTTTCTTCAAATTGTCTTTATTCCCAGACATAAGAAAATTAGTTTCTAGTTTGGGACGAAGTTGAATCCTGTGTTTACCATCACAGATCAAACACATTAGTTTTACATATCTTTGCAATGTGTCAACCTTTCAGACAAACAAAACAACAGAGAGACTGCCCAATAATTTTAAGTGTATCATCTCTGGTCAATTTTATCGCTTTAAAGTAATCTACATAAAAATGTGTTGCGTTACAAAATACATCCATTGAAGTGTTTGAACCAGGCCTTTCTCTTGTATCCACTAATGTGGCTGCTGTGCGATACCTTTGATTCTCCATGGCTGGGGATCTTCCTCTTATTACCTTTTACAACTTCCTCCCCACCGCTGATATTAAAAACTTTTACCACAAGACAGATGAGCTCATCTTGTTCGACTTTCCTCCGGAGAAAATCCATTAGGCTCTACAACCGACCTTCACGTTGACCTTAAGCACCACTAAGTTGCCAAGTACGGAGTAAATCTTCTGTAAAGCAGGATTCAACCATCGGGTGTAACATTGCCACGTACTTATTAGAGGTGACTCCCAAAGTCTCGAGTGCTATCAGCTGAGTTTCCAAACGGTTCCTGCACATAAACTTCGACCAATAAATAATCTCGTCCGAAACGAGATCTTAAACTTTGTATGGCCTTGGAATAATTTTCTTGATTCTGAAGAAATTTTTCGACCATTTCTCGAGCCCTGGAGCCAGTTAAAGTGGTATAAATCAAATACTGAAATTTGTCTGCTGCTTCTAAGTCCTTACCTTCATCAATTTTAGTGAATTGTCTCAAAAAACTCTATTCTACTATGTTGCCCTCATATTTCTTAAATTCTATCTTGGGGGAGTTTGAACTCAATTTTTAACAATGTCTACTTCTATAATCGGTTTGAGTGCTGGCTGTGGACTCTACATCTGTATCACGCACCACTTTAAATTTACCAATATGAACACACATAGTTTATTAACTAGCCTGAGTGGGTAATTTTTATTTATGAACAAGCCCTTCTTAATTGATAAAGAATTCATCATAATTATAAACAAGAGTATATAGAATAAACAAGAGTTATTGCACAATAAGATTAAAAGTCCAAGATTAGTGTAAAACATTACTTATACAATTTTGCCAGTACTTTCCCTGCATATTCCTTCCATGATTTTTCTAGCTGGCCACATTAATATAACCCCATCGTCAACGGCCGTATCCGAATAGTCTAATTATGCGTTGTCGTCTTGACTCGTGCCCTTGATAACTACATTGGCAATCACGTGACCAAGTGTGGTTCTGTCCAAATAGTCGCGAACGATAACTATGCAGTCTTCTCGAAATCTTGGTAACCATGGATACGGAAGGCTAACAGCCATGCGCTGTTCTCGCGGTGTCGGTTGCGATGTTTGACTGTCAATTGTTTTAGTATTGTCGTTTGTCTGTTAAAGCAATGACTTCCGTTTTCCGCCATTTTAAATACGGTTGTTGCCGTTCGAATAATTTGATGCAGTCCTCGCTATGAACAGTGGGAGAAGTGTAAAATCATCAAAACTGCATCAAATTTCAAACTCAAGGGCCCGACAAGGGAGCCTTGGACTATCCGGATACAGTCAACATCTGGTTGTTCATGCTCAAATATTATATCATTCTCTTGTCAAATTGCCGTCACCGAATTATCTTCTTTACAATTAACTAAAAAATGCATTGCCATGCTTTCTAACTAAATACGCCAAAGAGTATTACTTACTACAAACACAAGCAAGTCAAATACAAGGTGGCCAACTTATACCCATATAATCTTGATATCCATGTGTGCAACACATTTATAAAACACATAATAAAATAAACGACCTAATTATAAAGGGTGAATCACAATTTACGAACTTGATGGTTTATTAAGATATATTGGTACCAGGGGTGGATTTACTCATAGGCCTATTAGGCACGTGCCTACGGCGGCAGATTTTAAGGGCGACCAATTTTGAATGATGAAAGAAAATATTTTTTTTCTTCTGCCAGTTAAAATAAACTTATTGCTTCATCATGCGTATGATGGTTGGGATTTGCTGTATAAACTGATGGTCTCATCGTGTGTGTGATGATTGGGATTTGCTGTATAAACTGATGGTCTCATCGTGTGTGTGATTGTTGTGATTTGCTGTATAAACTGATGGTCTCATCGTGTGTGTGATTGTTGGGATTTGCTGTATCTGCGTACCAACATGATAGAGGATCACCTTAATTCACTGACATTCGGCTTAATTGAAGGTCACTTAATGGCTAAAATTGATTTGTCTGGCATCATCAACTAGTTCGCTCAGCAAAAATCAAGGCGAAAGATACTATTTACCATTTGTAATATTTTGTACAGGCTTTAAATTAATTTGTAGTAACATGTTCTACAGCCTACTAATGCAACATTTATACTGTTGAAAATTAAATAATATTTTAACTTGTGTGTTGTGATAGTGAAAGAGTATTTATTTCAACGTTTTAAGTCTTTGCTAGGATTATTACTACTTTTAAAATCTAATTATAATAAATTATCAAATAATGTAGGTACTTTTATCTGTCCTTCCACAAATAACACTTGTGTGTATGGTATATTTGTGTTGGTGTATGGGGGCTGGTAGGGGATTTAGAAGGTTATAAATTAAGGCAGGAAAAGTGGGCGGCTAATTATCTAGTGCCTATGGGCGGCACAGTCGTAAATCCGCCCATAATTGGCTACTAATAGGCTCTAATAGGCTACATTATTATATTTTTAACTAAACTGTAAATATGAAATAATATTGTATGAATATTTTAATTTTAAACAAAAATATCCCTACTAAAAATTGATCATTTATTTGATTATTTATATTTTGTTTACATTTATTTAGGATGTTGGAAATTAACACGTTAGATTAGTTGTTTTAATTACATTCATATATATTTCATTTAGTGATTTTGATACTGTTTATTTTGTGCGATATCCAACCAATGAAAAAACAAATTTAAGTTAATTTAATTCCATAACCTATGGGTCCATGTGGTGGATTTTGTGGGAGAATACGTCCTAACGTAAATTTTACTACTCTAGGAGAGTGATGAAAGGTTTATTGACGTGATTACAATCGACCCGAATCTAATAGATAAGATTACTAATTCTCTTAACATTTTATTTTTATATAGCAGTATTTTATAGGTCACTATAAATTGTGTGTATATTAATTTTAGTTAGAATAAATTATTTTGATACAAATTTATAGTTGAAAATATTTATTTTTCATTTCCAATAAGCCTAAGCTTAATTTAATCCCATTAATTCTCAAATACGAACGGTGTAGTACACAAATACAACTTACTTAATTAAGACATGCAAATTATATTTCAATAATAGTCAGATATGGGCCAAACGTGGCCATATTTGGGCCACAGCCTGTCCAGATCTGGTCAGATCTTCCCAAATCTGATTTTTCCACATGGGTATTAATTAACTTAATGAGTCTGAGATTGTGGTTTCTCATCCTCTCTCCGAGATAATAAGGGGGAAGTACTCTCGAGTTACCTTCTCTTTAAGTCGTATTTTGGTCGCACTAATTTATGATAATAGATTCAAATATATCCCCTCGCTATATAAGTGAACAAAGTGAAGGGTCGTGGATTTGTGCCCGGTAAGCCTACTTAAACCATATTGTTTCTATTCACAATCCCAAATGCTACATCATTTCATCCAGTTGGTGTTCGTGCAGTTGGTATCTCTTGTCACTCGGCCAAAAGGACGAGCTTGGTGAGGTGGTCCAAACACACGGTCGTGTTGTTGAGCTCCTTCCATAAAACAAGTGAGCCTCCAATTGAACATGTTGGTTTCACGCACGAGGGAAATAGACTTGGCACGGAGCTTCTTCACTACAAGTGTTCTCTCCCTGCTACCTCTGTATAGTGGTGGCACTCAAACCATCAATACTTATCCATCATATCCCTGCTACCTCTGTATAGTGGTGGCACTCAAACCATCAATACTTACCATCATATCCCTGCTACCTCTGTATAGTGGCGGCACTCAAACCATCAATACTTATCAACATATCCCTACTACCTCTAGTATAGTGGCGGCACTCAAACCATCAATACTTATCAACATATCCCTGCTACCTCTGTATAGTGGCGGCACTCAAACCATCAATACTTACCATCATATCCCTGCTACCTCTAGTATAGTGGCGGCACTCAAACCATCAATACTTACCATCATATCCCTGCTACCTCTAGTAGAGTGGCGGTACTCAAACCATCAATACTTACCATCATATCCCTGCTACCTCTAGTATAGTGGCGGCACTCAAACCATCATTATTTATCACTATTCCCTGCCACACTCTTTACTCAACAAGTACAGAGGTCAATAAATATGCGCACGCCTGCATACACTTCTGTTTCAAACAAATTTAACATAATCTTAAGGGAAACAAGATGAAAACTTCTACCAGAAAAAAAAGCAACGAAAGTAATTCATTTATAAATAGGTCCATAAAGAGAAATGAGGACATTTTTACTAAATGAAACTAAAAATTTTAAATTATCTTAGACTATACCTTTAATCATGATAATTTGTAGTAAATTATTTATTAAGTATCTTATAATATCTTTATTTAACTTATTTATCTATTTATTTGAGGTATTTAATGTGCAATTTCTGAACCAACTTATATAAGTATACAAGAATTTCAATGAGCGAGAGTGAAAGAGACCGCCCATTTTTTCAGTAAAGGTATTTTTACACTCTTTTTTGGGCTCTTTACATTTCACAATTGACATCGAACCGACGGAACCTTCCGAAGAAAGTTGTGCCACCAATTTGTATCGCTTAAGTAAAATCCGTCGACTCCGGTGAGGTCTGAGTCCACGACCATCGGGTCCTGCCCGGAGTGAGAACTTTACCCCAAGAGCACCTTAATGTAAGGCACCCCTTGGTGACCGTCATCGTGACCGACTAAGAGAGAGCACAGCTAACTATGCACCCCCTTTTTGACTAACTAGGAAGCTAATGGTGCTCTTTGCCAGACAACAGTAGACTAACGCTGTTGTTGATGTTCCACCATTTTACTTAGGACGCGTCTGTTGTTCCGAGAACACCGCGTCGTGAATCACAGACTTCACCAATTTACCCGACCCCGCCGGATACGGAGGTAGTCTGTGGCGTTGAGGAGCGAGCGCTCCTGGCCACGGCCTGAGGCCGGCTTTATCAGGATGCGGCTACTGTGCTCCGAGAGACCCCCCCGGCTGGCGCTCAGCCCGGCTAGAGTGCGTGTATGTGTGTGTGTGTGTATGTGTGTGTGTGTGTGTGTGTGTATGTGTGTATGTGTGTGTGTGTGTGTATGCGTGTGTGTATGTGTGTGTATGTGTGTATGTGTGTGTATGCGTGTGTGTGTGTGTATGTGTGTGTGTATGTGTGTGTATGCGTGTGTATGTGTGTATGTGTATGTGTGTGTATGCGTGTGTATGTGTGTATGTGTATGTGTGTGTGTGCGTGTGTATGTGTGTGTGCGTGTGTATGTGTGTGTATGTGTGTGTGCGCGCGCGCGCGTTCTACACCTTCACTTCGCGTTATAGGTCTATATGTCCGCCGATTGTCCTCGTGGGTTGGCCATTTTCCCAGTAAAACAGTCTAATCCAACCAAAGACACTATTCATCAGAAACATTTTAATTACATTTGTTTTTCATATCTTTATGTTTTCCCTCGTTTCTTGTTCCCTTCCACCGTTTTCCGTCTGTCCCTCTCCTTTGTACGTTGTACGTGTTGTCCTGGTCCTGGCGACCCGCTATGATCCATGGGGTGGGTTTTTTTGAAAATACCCCCCCCCCCCCCAACATATAAACCGCAATTATCAGCCCGCAAGGGCGCCAATACCCTTCATGTTGTGATTGTCCTTATCCCTATGTCGTGTTCGTTTAGAGAGCCCTTCGTGTCTTCATGTTAATGTTTGTCCCTCTATGTTTCTCGTGTTTTTATTCGTGTCTTCATGTTAATGTTTGTCCCTCTATGTTTCTCGTGTTTTTATTCGTGTCTTCATGTTAATGTTTGTCCCTCTATGTTTCTCGTGTTTTTATTCGTGTCTTCATGTTAATGTTTAATTTGGAATAATAAAAACCATACAAACAATTTACCCAAAGGTTATCCTTATTCTGATAAGATCTCAGCTATCATGAGTGATAGTAAAATATTTATTGTGTCAAATTTAAGGTATCAATATGCCAAACGACTATGCAAGACCTAAAATTTAATAAAACCATGGAATAATTAGATATAAATTAGATATAAATTAATAAATGTGTTTGAGTAAATGTAATTGAAGAGGTTTTAATTTTCTAGCTTGGCATTAATAATCGCAAATAGTTTACGCTTGCAACAGTATGATTATAATTGGGTTCTTATATATGAACGAGCTGAATAAACAAAATATAAAATCCCTGCTTTTATTAAATATTCCAATGGAGATAGGTCACTTTACCTCCATCCTACTCTTGGTAAAAGCTTGGTTGGATGTGGAAGGGTAGAAGGAGGAGGGCTCGGTTACCTCTAAATGATCTTTTAAGACCTGAAAAGTTGCTAACAAGCCAGCAAGAACACAGAGTTGAGGAGCTAGGGCTGTATTGGTTGGCAGGATGTTTTACACTAGTATTATAATGTGTTGCCATCTTTTTTATAATGTCTAAAAAGGATAGGAGAAAGCATCCTTTACAACAAGAAACGTGTGACAACAATTAATGTACAATCTTAATGAATACGAATTAGAAGGGGGGGAGGGAGGGTGTTAATTGAACAAGTCAAATCAGAACGTTCAAAATTGGCAAATATCTAGTACTTTGGATATACACCAAGGTTAAAATATGAAATCTCAACTTTTCAACTTGGTTCCCTAAAATGTGTGTGTGCGGGGATGGAGGGTTACTTGAACCAACCAATTGTTTATTTCGTCTCTTCCAGACAAGTTTATATTATATAATTATATTCCTGAAAAATTTTAAACATAGTGCGCATGTAATAAATTGCTAAGATTCATTTGTTTTCCAACACACTTCAGTAAGACTTGTAAGGCCATGCAACTTGTTGTTTTAATACTGTTTGTTACTTTGAATAAATAATTCAAGTATTTCTTTAACCTGCAAAGATTTACTTTTTCGTTTAATTAGATATCACCCTCCTCTTTTTTTAGTCATTGTGGCCGTAACTAAATATAATGAGAGCTGGGCGGTACAGTGGCTAGAACAAAGATCAATGCGCCTGACGTGGAATCAACACCGACTGCTGGCGGAAGTACACACAGTGCTCGTCGCCAATGTGAACGTCACTCCTACAGCCTATGTATATTAAGTAGTTACATATAACATTGCCGTTTACCAGTGTGAACTCGCCCTTAGTGTAATTCTCGTTAAATATCCTGTCGATAATTCCCTGCAATATTCCGTGAAAATGTATACATTTAATAAGCCATTTAATTAAAGCATGGACAAATAAATACGGAGAATAATTTGTGGTAAATAGAATTATTTAGTTTCATTAGATAATAAAGTGGAGCTTATGTATAGAAAGTAGTAAATAAAATATATAAAAAATTTAGCAAATCAACTTTTTTTTAAAGTTGTATGCAACAAACAGAAATATAACTGCTAACATACCAAACCAACCGAAGCTAGGATGTTAAAAATGTTTCATTTAATTAATTTAGATATTGTACATTTTGTGTCTTGGTCTTTATATTTAATTATTTGAGTTTGACTGTTGTAACGGCCAGCTCAACCTCATTTATTATACTAACGTTATTTTGTAGAGGAAGATACCTTTCTTAGATTGAGGGAACTCGTTTTGGTTATTGGAATAATGTTATTGTTAATTGGTGTTTACATTTATCAATTCAACTAAGATATTTTATCTTGTTTTATTTATTGCATATAATAGTGTTTTAGGCTCGTTGTCTGGGGACGGGCTTGTGCAGGTTCTTGACTTCACGCACTCACACACACACACACACACACACACACACACACACACTCACACGGATAGTTACCGGGGAGAGAATGTGCTATTGGCCTGTCATCTCGCCGGGGACGTGTGTTGACGTGGATAACAGACCTCAGGAACATGGAGATGGGTTGGGTCCGCGTTCATCTGGGAAACTAGGTCATCTTTGCTGGACGTCAGCCAACCTCTGTAGCTAGAACAACCAGAACATGTTGTGTTATGAGAGGACAAAATCAACGATAGAAAGGAAATAACATGTTTTTATTATTATTTAGCACCGCGTCTTGCTACCCGTTCGGGTTATACGCTTTTAAGTACTAATTACGCTAATGGATTAGGAATTAGGAAGGTTGAATTAGAGGAAGTGAACCCGNCCGCATTTGCGTGGAGGGAGAGTGTAAAACCATTTAGGAAAAACCCCCCCCAGTTCACCCGACCGAGTTTAGAACCTCGATCTCCCTGTCCTCAGCAGTCGAGCTTAACACGACTAGCGCGTTATCCAACTACGCCAACATTAATTGGGGCAAAAACTGGGCAGTAAAACGTGACACAAAAATTTATTAATTAGCTGTTAATAGTTGTATTTTTTTCATTTTCTGTAAGTTCCAAATAGTTCCGATGTGTGTATAAAACAGAATACTAAGCCTTTAGGGTCGATATTAATATTGTATATAATTGAATTCAATACAAGAAAAAGTTGTTATATGTTTAAAAAAGTCAAATAATATTATTATAGTGGGGCATAGTTGTCATAAAAATTAAATATATAATAATTGAGAGGAATAATACTTACCCGTTCGGTTTATAAGCTTGGGTACTAATTAAGCTAATGAGTTAGGAATTAGAAAGGTTTAATGTAGAGGAAATGAACCCGCACTCTCGTGGAGGGAGAGTGTAAAACTATTTAGGTAATGTCACCTCCAAATCAACCTCGATCTTCCCATCGTCATCAGTATAGCTCAACACGAAACAATCGCGTTAGCCAACTACGCCACCGAGCCGTCTATATAGACAGTAGTAGCTAGTATGGTACCTCGTCACACCCTTGAGTCTAATCTTAGATTAACATATCGTAAGAATGAGTTCCAGTCTGCATTTAGGTAATCGAGGGCCTGTCTCGGGTTTTTTGTATTTACCATGAGGGAGTTTAGTTCGAGTACTACTGGCAGATGGTCTTGGGATAGATAATTTATAACCGCAACTTCAATAGGGAAATGTACACCTTTCTTAATTGTGATATCTAGGACTCAAGGGGTGCGGTAACTGAATAGTTTCTAGTTAATGAGTGCTCATATAGAGCTTTCCCGATCCAAGTTTGATTTATAGAGTTACAGAGTTCATATTTATCATTAAGGTCTCCACCTGACAGGAAAATTGGAGATAAAAATATTATAAAGTAGGTTTAGATCATCGTTATTTAGGGTTCTACCTGGTGGGCAGTAACATACCATTATTTTACAGTTTAATTTGTTTGCTTTTAAATCTATTGCTCCGACTTCGTGGGTCCTAAAAGCCGTGACCAGTGATTCATGGTGGGCCAGAGTAGACCGGACCAGCACAGCG
>CABFVX010008268.1:0-25339 GCA_902151425.1 Timema shepardi | reverse complement strand
ATGTAACTCGCTCTCTTAAACTAGTATTCAAAAGTGAATTCTAATAAATGGTTTTATCTTCAAACTATTTTTATTTCTCTCTGTCTATTATTTTTATTATATCTACTCTATACATAAGTTATACATGCACGTCGCACACCATGCTACTTGTATATGTGATATATTTTAATGTCCTGTTTTTTTCTAAAAAAAATTATGGTCACCGTAGTCATAGCATTACCTCTTTTTTTCCACTAAGAAACTTCACCGATATCAAATAAATGTAACCGCATGGTTCACCCGGGAGTTGTGGCTTGAGTTTGAATCCTGGCTACTAAGATTCATACAATATTAATAATAATAATAATAATAATTTAAAATAATGAACTTATTACACGTGTCACAAAGTGTTTATTGTACCGAATACTACTAAGCCCATGTTTATAAAATGTGTTTTTAGAAGAAGAAAATAAGTACCGGTATTACTAAGCAATTTAATGAAATAATTTGAGTGATAAAAGTTCAAGGGCTCTTTTATTATTCTTTTAGCACCGAGTCTTACTAGCCATTCGTGGTATACTTATATGTACTAATTACGCTAGTTAGTTAGGAATTAGTAAAGCTGAATTTAGAGGAAGAGCACTCGCATTTGCATAAAGTGGGAAACAATTTATAATAAAACTACCCTCAGTACACAGGATCGTAATCGAACCCCAATCTCTCTGTCACAATGTTCTGGTCTACGACGAGAGTGACGCGTTAGAGACCAAGTTGGTAGCAGAACAATTTTTATAGTTATTTATTCATTGTAAAAAAAGTATTACTTTTCTTTATAATTATACTAGTTAACAGAGCTCATGATGAGTGCCTTACAAACTGGTCGACAAGCTGTAAACATGTTGGAATGCCACGTAGGTCAAGTGGCCTACAAGACTAGGACCAACTGGTTGACAAGCTTATGCATAAGAAGGCAAAGTGATCGACAGACAACTGGTTTACCAAATATATAAAAATATTTCAAAGCTTGAGTGTGTCAATTGATCGGCACGTTTAGGGCCATGTGAAGAGAAATACAACTGTTCGACATGAGAGGACCTACTGGTATACATAAGTGGAGATGGATTGACCAATTTACCACTTGACTGACAAGTTAATACATTGCAAACAACGTGTTCAACAACAAAATCGTAAACGGAAAATAACAAGTAAATCCGTGAAATTATTTTTTTTAATATAATTTAAAACTCTAATAAATAAACATATTTATGGTCACATGGTCCAATGCATCAATATCCCATTGAACTAAATTACTAGTGTTGAGAAGATTAGGGTTAGAATCCCGGTCATACGTACAGAGGAATTCACCCCCCCTCCCCTAAAAGCATATTAACTATCCCTTCGCGCAAATGAGTGCATATCTCCTTACTTTTTACCTTTCTCATTGCTTATCCGACGTAATGCTCAACCTGGGAGTGAGGAGCTAAGGAAAAATATACCAAGCTAGTGGATTTTTTTAGCACCGCGTCTTACTACCCGTTCGGGTTATACGCTAATTTTGTGGACTAAAATCATCATTAGTAAGGGATGTATTTTCTAAGTTTTTTTTTTGTGTAAACCAGTTGGGTGTCAATCATTTTGTTTGCATATGCATTTGTTCAACCAGTTGGTACAAGTCATGTCCTCCCATGTCGGCCAGTTGACCCACATTGCTCCTGCTGTAGATCACGTGTCTTTCTTCCCCTTTGTCCTCCCATGTCGGCCAGTTGACCCACATTGCTCCTGCTGTAGATCACGTGTCTTTCTTCCCCTTTGTCCTCCCATGTCGGCCAGTTGACCCACATTGCTCCTGCTGTAGATCACTCGTCTGTCTTCCCCTTTGTCCTCCCATGTCGGCCAGTTGACCCACATTGCTCCTGCTGTAGATCTCTTGTCTGTCTTCCCCTTTGTCCTCCCATGTCGGCCAGTTTGTGTTCTATCAGTTTACCTGCTCACGTAACGAGGGTGGAGTCGTAATTCTCATCTTATTTGGTTTGCCAGTGACAGGGAGATCAAGGTTAGTATCGCAGCAGGAAGTAATTAGGTGCTCGGTTCTACCTCTACGCAAATTCTGAGACATTTTCTAAAAATATACCTTAACTTGCCCTCCGCAATTAGTCAGGTGGAGTCCGACGCCTTAGCTCAGTCGTTACCGTGTCCACCTGCTGAGCTAATGGTCCCGTATTCGATTCCCAGCATGGTCCAAAAATTTATAATTTGTGAAATGTGGGTTTTCCCTTTCATAGTGATGAGTTAATGGTTAGGGGNGGGGGTGTTTTGTTTGTACTTGATTTAAGAACTAAGCGTAATTATTACATAAGCGTGTAAACCGAACGGGTAGTAAGACGCGGTGTTAAGTTAGGTGGAAATCCCGGACGTTTGATAAGATGTGAAGTACTGGTATAGAAAATTACACAATATCATTACATTGTGACTTTTAGAAGAAGTGTTTATTTATGTTATGGTAAAAAAACATAGTAAAAAATATTGAGAGTTTCAGAAATCCCACAGTAATTCACTATTTTACATAAACCACGTGATATAGGGGACAAGGTTTATATACTAAAGATTAAAATAGTTACATGCTCATTATCTTTACACGAGTAATTTTGAAAACCTATACCAAACTCAAAATATAAAAATTAATAATGACACTCACTCTATTTTGAAAAAATCCAAAACTCAAGGGCCTCTACTAAGTTTGCAAAGTCTAAATTCACGCATTTAAAACAATGTTATCAACAAACTATTCTAAAACAGATTATTATTGTAATATTATAAATGTAGCTTATCCATTGCCTTCGTTTGACGTCACTCCTGAACCTGTCGTCGGTCGGAATGATTTGTCATGGATATAAAGTTAGTGATTTTCTTCTTAATCAAATATATTTTGAGTGGATGAAAAATGATGCAAACATCTCAACTTGTCCATATTCCTAGTTAGTTTTTGCTTACACTCACACATGGTATTAGAATTATCGAGAATTTCATAATGTCCTAGAATTTTAAAATATTTAACAGAGTAGCTAGCAATAAAAAATCAAGAATACACCAATTTTAGAAACATAAATATATTTCTATTCAATTTAAATTGGGTAAGAGTAATTATTATAATAGATTCACCAATGAGAATAAGGTATATTATTAAAAGTTTAACAAACATATAAATAACATGAGTTTAAAAACAAACACACTATTAAATTTTGTCAAAAATAAAATTTACCGAAAGAGATTGTTTTAGAATTACAAGCTTAAATTTTTATAAAATGTAACTTGCTTAACTTCTTACGTCTAGCTGTAAAATTTATAGTTGATTTGTATGTAAAATTAAAATGCAAATATCACGATACGTAGATAATTAAACAAATTATTATTTTAAAAATGTGACAAAGTTAAATTTGTAGAGTAAAAACACGGAAAACTACAGTAATAAATTATAAACTATAATATTAGGAACTAAAATACCAACCTAATAGGCCTACATGAATGTTATGGTTTCACAACCCCTTTAGAAATTGCGAATTGCTGGATTCTTTCTAAATACTTGTAATATTTCGACTTTATGATTCTGAATAAATAATAATAATAGTAATATTAATAAATAGTCTAGTATAAATTAATTCATAAAATAGTAAATAGTTTCTACCAAATATTGGCACAACAAACTCTTGGAGAAATATGTTGTTTTTCTCTCTCAAGAAATGTTTTAACTTAATTTATTTTATCGTGAACCTTGTAGTTGAGAGAAATTTCAAAAAGGTTATATTTTTTAATCCAATGATCATAATGATTGTTGAACTCTCTCCACACAGTAAATCTATAATTATAAACAATCCATCCTGATATTTAAAAATATTCTTAGTAGCCCAGCTGAAGTATTGAATTTGAAACACTACTCACTCATATCCTCAAGGTTTTTTATTTTTTATGGAAGTGTGAGCTTCCATGATATAGGCGGTATCTTTGCTTCTCATTTTTCGTCTTATTCGACTATCTATAATCTCAGGAGCTATAAAATGTAAGTCAAATCTTTGAAGTTTGGGCAGCATAGTGTCATTCCATAGTTTTATATCTTTGAAAACTCTCTCAATATGGATATCATTTTCAGCATAAACAACAAAATCACAGAATGGCCTCTCTGTAATGTTTAACTGCCCTTTTATTTGATAATAATACACATGACAAGTTTTCAATGTTAGTAGGTGACTTTTTAATTGCAAGCATAAGTTTTTCTTTCCATTCCTAATAGAATATTTAAAACTTCCATACTTCCATATAATACATGCTTATTTAGTGTGTATATAATTATTATCATATACAAGTCGTAAATTACCTTCCCATTGTTAAATATACATTTTCCTATATCTACTCTATACAATTTATATAATTATTATGTAGTAGGCCTAATTAAGAATACGTAAATCTTAATTTTAAATATACTTTAAGCTATCTCTCCAGGATACAAACACAAATATTCTGGAACACATAACAATTCTGTAAAAATGTAGATACAAGATCAGATTTGTAATAGAAAAATTACATAAATATTGTAAAAACGTGTGCGTCGTAATATTATTTCGCTTTCAATTAGGGAAATTTAAACGTTATTTGAAGTTGAAATCACTTTATTTTAGTATATTATTGGTGTATTTAACAACACTTATGAACCACTGGTAACAAGGCCTCGGGACAAAAAGTAGAATATCATGAACCAGTGGTAACAAGGCCCCGAGACATCAAACAATAGCTGATTTTGAACCCGTGGTACAAAGGCCCCTGGACATCAAACAATAGCAGATTATGAACCAGTGGTAACAAGGCCCCGGGACATCAAACAATAGCAGATTATGAACCAATGGTAACAAGGCCCCGAGACATCAAACAATAGCAGATTTTGAACCAGTGGTAACAAGGCCCCGGGACATCAAACAATAGCAGATTATGAACCAGTGGTAACAAGGCCCCGAGACATCAAACAATAGCAGATTTTGAACCCGTGGTACAAAGGCCCCTGGACATCAAACAATAACAGATTATGTACCACTGGTAACAATGCCCTGGGGCATCAAACAAAAATAGATTAAAAACCAGTGGTGAGTAGGCCCCGGGAGATCAAACAATAGCAGATTATGAACCAATGGTGCCAGGCCCTGGGGCATCAAACAATATCGGATATCGGAAGATACCTAAAGAAATGCAGTACTAATGTGAAATTAGAGTGTTTTTTTTTATCATTTTTAAGATTTGTATATACGGTTTAGTGTTCAATTTATGTAACTACGTCTCTGTATCCTCATACTACCCGACCAGTGAAAGTAATAAAAGGGAGAGGATGAACTTAACATACAAGATAAATGAAAATTATAAAAATATGTAAATTCAACAATGAGCAGTTTATTCAATTGAAAGACAAAGCGCGGTAAACAGTACATGGTCTCATTATATCATAATGAGTTCTGTTGGAAATTATACTCGAAGTAAACAACTTTACATAATTAAAGTTGCGCAAGTGTTTTAACAAAAGGACACATGAAATCCTACATCAAACTGATGGTTCATTCTATAAGAGACAATACCATTACGTACAAGTTATTTATGTGATACAAATTTATAAGGGCCTAAAGGGCACCTTAAAATGGTTCCCAAAAATTCGTACTTCCAAGAGTACGATATACTAATTTAAATTAAAATGAACTTGACGACCATACTACAAAATATATGATACGTGAGAGTTTTGCTTACAGACCTAATCTAAACTCCCCCGGGACTATCTGATCTGACTAGAATATGGAATCAACAGTTCCACCAATAAACAAAACTTTAACTATTCAAAAGGAATTTACGTTAATAAAAACATAGAAATATTAAAAGAGAAAAAGATTAAAATCATCCTAATTCAATATGAAAAAATAAATGTTACATTACGTTACGTTAATCCAAAATATAAACTAAATTTATAATTGTTACTTCGCAGATTGGAAACAGTGATACAACAAATCTACTATTCCTAACAATTTAATATTAACTTGTGAAACTCAGAAAAGTAAAGTATTTAGAAAAATAGACGATCATGATAATAGTCTGATATTTTAAACTGATTATTTTAAATAATTATATACAAGATTTTAGAGCCGAAAATAAATTAGAGTCCATTACTCCAACCGTCAAAGTGACGATATGATACAGTTTACAAGTTTTATCCTGCCATTGTCCAGGTCCATGCCAATGGTCTAACGTCGATGTTTGATCGTAATATAGTCAATTATTGCACGCTTGCACAGCCATTATATAGGGATTTCGTTGTTATAAGGGGGAGGTGAGAATACACAAACATACGCAAGGTGACGTCACGATGCCCGCAAATAGTCACGTAGATCTTTATCGATAGTTGTTGATAGCTGTTGCTCCATCAGAAACTCAGCAACATTTCCAATCACCCGATGTTTTGAGGGAGGTTCTTCTTCCATACGTCAGAGGTCAGCTACGTAAGTATCCTCTAGCAGGCGGTGGTAGTTCATGCCTCATTACTTGCTAGTCCATTTTGAGTGACGGGATGAGTTGTTGATACATCGGACCTCTCTTGCCCCAGTCGCCAATCTTGGATTCCCGTGCGTGGTTCAGCCTAGCCGGATTCTATTGAAAGCAGATTCATATTGTAAGTACTTGAACAGATTATTACATTGATTTGGATTGAGTCGTGAAACATATTGTCCAGCATTGTTATATTATGCCTTCTTAGCCTACAAGAACTACAACAGCGAACAATACTATTGTAGGGATCCTAAGTTTAATTTAATTTATTGGAGCGGATAGTATGATTTGATGCGATACATCCATTTACGTCAGTATGGGGCGTGGTCCAATTGTAACATTATACGACGTAATGTTACATTTACAACCAGTATTAAAAGTGAAACGCATATATTTTTATACATTCATGAAGTTATTGTAATATTCAGATAAGCAATAGGTTTTTAATCAAGACGCGTTTTGATGCACCAAGCTATGAGTTCCTTTGACACTTTGAGTTGAAGAACAAACTAACATAATAAAATATTATAAAAGTGCCGGAAGGAAATACAGACAAAATCAATGTCACAACTCAGCACTCAATTAGTAAGACGTGGTCCTAAAAATAATCACTCTAGGATGAGTAATTAATAGAGATGGCTCGATCCTTCCTTGTTCGGCTAGTCTGTGTTATTGGTAGGTATAGTCAAAGAAAGAAGTTTCAGGAAGTAGACATAACAAATTTAAATTTGCATTGATCAATTTGGTGTCAGAAATAAAATAAAAGAGTATAGTTAGTTTAATAAACCAAACAAATTTGAAATAACGATATTATGTACTAGAAAAGGATATAAAATTAAAGTATCGGGCCATAAAACGAAAAGTAAATCTATAATATTAAAAATTATATAAATTTACAATTATTAAATATCTTATAGATTAAAAACTATATTTATTTAAGATCTTGTAACAACTTCATTGTATACACTTCATATGTATGTCTAGCTAAAATAAATTTAATCCCTATGCATTAACAACTTTACCTTAAAATAAGCACGTAAAATGGATAAAATAGCAAGTTTGACTGCTTATTACTAGATAACTGTAATAATATGAGATAGTTGAATCAATATTTATAGCTTGTATTTATACACTTATTAAAACAATGCAATAAAATTTTGATGGCCGAATGACCTTAATGCGTGAGCTTAGGCAATGCATCACAAACTTCAACGCCTATGCTCTTTCATTCCGAAAAATGTACGAGCTAACACAAGCTGATAGTCAAAAGGCATATGACTAAAGAAGACAGGATAAAATCCTGATATTGCATATAATAAACCATAGTGATCAAAATCAATACGATACGAGTCCACACTATCCAACGTTGTTGCTATATTCAGACATAGAGATATGAGATGGAAAATTGTCCTTATATTTTTTTGGAAAATTTCCTGAGGGGGAAAATTATCAATTGCAATATAATTTAAACTGATTGAATGGAACTAATGCAATATATATATATATCATATGTCAACGTTTGTACGTTTTCCACTTAGGACGTTAAAGACAAAAACACCATAAAACGAGCTTCGGTGGCCACATGGTCTAACGCGTTACTCTCGCATTAGATTTGACTGCCTATTTAAAATTTACTGGAAAATTTTCATCTCTATTCAGAGCTGATGAAGAAGCCCTGCCATGAGAACGATATATTTTGTTTATCCATTCAGTGAATATATTCGTCATATTTTGGTACCTAACTCAAGCCTTTATCCGTTATCCCATCTCTTGCTATTTCCACACGCTTATATGGGCTGGCATACCGACAAGTTTCATGTTGCTGATCATTGAACAAGACGATCATCATGAGCAACGTTACAGAACGCAGCTTATCGAATAGCGGTTCTTTAAGGCTTTTTCTTGCTTCAACGCTCTGAGAAACTCCATTTGCAATATATAGTCAATATTCATGTGTGAGAAACTCCAGCTGCAATATATAGTCAATATGTATATGTGAGAAACTCCATTTGCAATGTATAGTCAATATGTATGTGTGAGAAACTCCATTTGCAATGTATAGTCAATATGTATGTGTGAGAAACTCCATTTGCAATATATAGTCAATATATATGTACGAATTGAAGCCACACACCTCAACTACCTCCGCAGAGAACAGGCAAAGCTGCGATTAAAACCAATATCCCAACCTTATGGACAATGTTAACATTAGAGCCGATAAAAATAAAAACATGCTTGGAAAATGGTAGCTCTCTCTTCTTCATTTAGAGGAAGTCCTTAAAAAAGGCAATAAAATTACCTTAACTTGATGGCAATTGTTCAACACTTCGGGAAACCCGACTTCTTTATGACGCTTACGCGTAATCCATAGTGGTCTAAAACTACATTCACTTTTCAGCAAAGAGGCGGGCAGCATTTCATCCAGAATTAGTTTCTCGAGGTTTTAAAGTGAAACTTAATGAATTTTTAAACAACATACAAAAGAATGATATTTTTGGGAAATTGTAAGTCATGATAAATTTCTTCAAAGTTCACATCCACACTGTCACGTGCTCATTACACTTAACCAAGAGTGCAAGATACATGATCCTCATCAAATTGATATGCAGGACTACCAAATCCGCCAATAGATCCAGTCTGTTTCTGATCTGCCATTGTTAAAGTATTACTGGTGCGATTACCATGTGGCTCGCTAACCATCTATTCGCTTGCAAGCACGCGTTGCAGAACAATAATTCAGTGTGGTATGTGGAGGGAGAGGGTGGTCTAGATGGAGACAGGACTAGAGCAGGTGAGTGTAGTCTGGATAGAGCGAGGAGTGCTAGGGCTGGAAGGAAGAGGGAGGTCTAGATGGAGACAGGAGGACTAGAGCAGGAGAGTGTAGTCTGGATAGAGCGAGGAGTGCTAGGGCTGGAAGGAAGAGGGAGGTCTAGATGGAGACAGGACTAGAGCAGGAGAGTGTAGTCTGGATAGAGCGAGGAGTGCTAGGGCTGGAAGGAAGAGGGAGGTCTAGATGGAGGAATAAAGGAAACCAGTTTGAAGGAAGGATACACTAGAAGCTAGGTACATCACTTGGATATCCATCTGCACATTCGCAAGGACTATCTTACTAACGATATGCTGATAAAAACTGTAAGATATAGCAAGATGGCGTCCCAGAACTGAGGCTAGAGCACGTCACACAGGGTGCAGGAACCATTGCTAGATCGCTTACTCTGTGTCGAGTAGGGCACGTTGCTATATAATGACGTCACTGATGGCTAGCCTGCTGATTTCCCTTGATAGGTCCCGTGCTATTTGCCGCGCTTGGTTCCCTGCTAGCTCGGGAGGTGAGCCAATCAGAGATCAACCTTCATTCACGTGACCAGGCACGAAGATCGCCACTGTTTACGTGCAGTCAGTGACAGTACATGTTGTCCTCCTCGGTGCATGAATTATTGAGAATATCGCCATCATTAATAAATGGTCTCCGACGAATACAAATTGCCCGCAAAGTATCGTCGTCAAGGAAGTCCTCATCACCGTCCATGTTTGTTGACAACATAACCAGCGCTCTCTCGTGAACTATCCACGTGTCCTGCAGACAGCGAGCCCAGCAGGCAATCTGACAACAAGCCTGCACAGTGCCACATTTGGTGCGGCATCAGTCAGACTAACAGGCTCATGTCAAATGGAGACGATGTCACTTCCTGTACCAGAACCTTAGAGAGCTGAGAATATGGTAAGGAGATGGAAGAGGGCAGATCTTGTAAGGCATCATACACGGTGACCTCCAAGGATTACACACACAGACACACACATGGTGTTTGTTTATGATCGTGTCTGTGAACTCTAGATTTATTAATACTGTAGCAGGTGACCTGGCGGTCTAGGGGTAAGGTGTCAGACTTCTATGCTGGCGGCCGGGGTTCAATCCTCGGTCCCGGCACCGATTTATCTGTACATAAGCGTAAGTGCGTATAACCCGAACGGGTAGTAAGACGTGGTGCTAATAATAATAATAATAATAATAATAATAATAATAATACTGTAGCACTCGCAGCCTTGTTAATATAACTCCAAATAGTAACAAGCTTTCAATAAGTTATATTAAAATATTTAAATTATTATAGTTTATTACGTAATCCTTTTACAATCAATGTTTGTAATGGAAAAGTTAATACTAGACTAAACATTAACAAAGCAAATACCATTTAATACAAAGTACATCTTAAAAATAGAAATAATATAAATGAAACAGAGTTTAATTTGAAGATTAAACTTATGTTGAAAACATAAACCCTTAATATAAATATCTTTTATTTGGCTTCATAAATTGAGTTAAGCCTTTTTTTCTATAGCCTAGTTGTATAAAATACCCTTCAAAAGTAAGTTTTTGTTTAATTAATGTTAGAGGATCGTATTTTCCACCATCTTGTTGTTGTAAACAAAAAAAAAGGTCTAAAGAAGAAACCAAAGTTTCTATAAACAACGTAGTCCCCAAAGTTGGCGTTACATCTGTCCTCAATCGAATGATTTTTCTCTTTTATTTTAGGAATCTGTTCACGGAACCACAATTGAATCCACAAGAGTAAATAAAAACGACCCAAGACATTCGTCAAGAAAAACAATGCCCCGACTCACTTGAAAAACCAGTCAAGTCCATTCGTTACATGACGTGCTTTTTTTCAGTTGTCAGACTTTAAAATGGTTTGATTTTTGAAATGGAAAACACCTTAACTCGTAAAATGACTTAGAACATTTTTTTCGCCAGTATCTTTGACAAACGCTTTGTTCGGTTTTGAAGGTGGGAAAGTAGAGATAGAAGGAAAGGGGAAAAGAAATAAAGAAGTTCGTTTGAAGAAAGTTTATTGAAAGTATTTTATTGTTCTTCGAGTTAAAGTTTCCTAATACCTTGGAGGGTTTTGAAAACTGTCCCAACTAAAATTCACACTTTGAAATCTTTGTCAGGAATTATGTGAATGACATAAAGACGAGTAAACGATTGGATTAAATTGTGATTTATATATATTAGGCTTCTATTTATGTACTAGTGGTTTGAATTATTTGGTGTTTTAGTTGTAAAAACCCGCCTCGGTGGCGTAGTTGGCTAACGCGCTTGTCGTGTTGAGCTCGACTGCTAAGGACGGGGAGATCGAGGTTCGAATCTCGGTCGGGTGAACTAGGGGTGGTTTTTCCTAAATGGTTTTCCACTCTCCCTACACGCAAATGCGGGTTCACTTCCTCTAATTCAACCTTCCCAATTCCCAATCCATTAGAGTAATTTGTACTTAAAGCGTATAACCCAAACGGGTAGTAAGATGCGGTGCTAAATATTATTATTATTAATATTAGTATTATTATTTGTAAAATAAATAAATGGTACGGAGCTCCGCACTGAATTCTCACTCTATTGTTTAAAAATGGAGATATTTACTCAAAACTCTTAATATATGCGAAACAAAATAATATACACTCGCAAACCAGAGAAAAAATTGCGTTATATCTACGTTAGACATTTTTTGACTCACAATTTTTTTTTTTTTTTTAATAATTAAAGTCTTCACTAGTATATATGGACGATATTGTGTCCACAAGGGTCAATACCTCGTATTAAAATTTCGACTTCCTGTTAAAAAATTTAACATTTTATTAAAGGTTCCATGCCTTATGGTTATAATTTTCATTAAATTTCTCAGTTAAAAATTTAGACCGATAAAAAAGGTAAATATTGACTATTGAATCTAAAATGATAGAAATAGTTCATCGAAGTAAAATCATTTCCCCCAAGAAGTTAAGAAATAAACGGTACGGCGAACCGCACACTTTCTCTCTCTTTTTATTTTATATAAAGATACATTTACTAAAATCTCGTAAGATCTGTAAACGGAATAATGTAAGTACATTGTAGCATCAACAATCCACATTACATGAATAAAATAATATACCTACACTAATATAGAAACATTAAGAAAAGAGGCGCATCTTTGTCCACCAAAGAAAATTTTAAACATTTTCACATTTCAAAAACCTTTTTAAAATGAAATTTGAACCATTTTCTGACAGCTTGGAAACTGAAATATGATTTACATGTTCCAATTTGCTAAAATTGTATTTACTAAAGATTAATGGTGGGAAGTATTGTGAATACTAGTTTTTTTACTAAGTTTTGTTGGTAAAATCAAATTAGTAGGGAGTAGTAAAAAGTGAAAACAGGAAAGAAGATTTGCCCTCTAATTTTAAGAATATAAACAATCAAGATTTATATATTTCCAGGTAATAAATTAATCAAAGAGTAAGGAAACTGATTTATAAATTCGTGCTAAATTGGTTTATGGTGTGAAAAACCAGATTCGTTCACTCCAAATCTGGTTATTGTCGTAATTGCTGAAAATGACATATATCTGCGTATCGTTATTTGTCATTGACTGGTCAGACTTCAGAATGGGTTCCGAACTATATTTGCTCATTAATTCAAGCAAAAAATAATCTTTATATCCAATAATACTATAGGTTAAAGCTCCTAATAGTATAACATCAGATTTGTAAAAAAGGGTTGCATTTTTTTTATTTGGCATCACGTCTTACTGCCCGTTCGGTTGATATGCTTAAGTGCTAATAATTACGCTAATCGATTAGGAATTTGTAGGGTTGAATTTATAGGAAGTGAATCATCATTTGCGTGTAGAAAGAGTGGAAAGCCATTTATGAAGCACCTCCCCCAATTCGCCCGACCAAGATCCAAACCTTGATCTCCTAATCCTCGGCAGTCAAGCTTAACACGAACATTCCTTGCCTGGTCTTTAAAATAACTTCAGCTCTAGGCTGAGTTATATAAAAACAAACAGATGGCATTGCGAAAATATCACTTTTATGTTTCAATGAGTGAACTTTAAAATGTACCAAAATTTTGAGTTCAATTTTTTTTTAACCATCACAATACATATCTCTACAATGGGTCCAGAAAAAGTAAAAAAGAGCATCATTACATTTCACAAAAAGAAAAAATCAAATAGCACACTCTTCCACAGAAACATTAAGAAAATAAGAACATATGTGAACACCAAAGAGCATAAAAATAAAGATAATTTACTGACTTTAATAATAAAAGCTCGTAAAATTTGTTAAACCAACTAATAAGTAGTCTACAGTGTTGTAGAAACATTTCATCAAATCTCATAAATGAAATAATAGACACCTACTTACTCTGGCATTAATAACTGGGAACCCTGTCACAGAAAAATTGAGAAAAGATCATTATTTTGATCCTCCAACGAGTTTAAGAATTAAATTTAATCACAAATACCTTAATTAAAAAGTATATACATTTTCTTATAACTCAGAAATTATTAATTTTATAAAAACATATTTCAAATAAAATATTTTTATATCTAATATTACTACAACTTTACAACTAAAGGTTATTTAATATCTCAAATAGTTGCGGAAAAATGATTTATATTGGAAAATTTACGTCACGTAAAGTACCCTCAAATTCATTTTCATAATAAAATGAGAATTTACATTTTGTTAATAATGATAAACAATGTCCAGATATAACATTTAATAAATACCTTGAGAGCTAATTTTGAGAAAATCGATTATTTTTTCTCTTCTTGTCCTTCAGTAAACTGCCCTTAGTTTTAAGTTTAGATATATAATTCCAAAAACACCTCGGGAAATCCATATGAAAACCCTAGATACCAAGTTTTAACCCAATCGGTATTAATAGTTTTGTGCAGCAATAATCTATCTCTTATCATTTTAGACTCAACAGTCAATATTTACCTTTTTTATTGGTCTAGATTTATAAATGAAGAATTTAATAAAATTGCGATAACCATAAGATGTGCAACCCCTAATAAAATGTCGAAAATTTAAACCAGAAGTTGAAATTTTAATACGAGGTATTGACCCTTGTAGACCTAATATCGATCTTTATTTTTTGGTGCAAATATAATCTTGAGGACCTTAATTCTTTAAAAATAATATAAAATTTATATCTGGAAGTCAAATTTTTTTTAACATAAGTATAACGCAATATTTGCCCAGATGTATATTATTTCGTTCCTCATATATTACAAGTTTTGAATGAGTATATTTTTAAACAATGGAGCGAGAAAGTCCGTGAGGAGTTCCGGGACCTTTATTATTTTTAGTTCTATACACACTACCGCCCATACATTATATTAGACTCTGACAATAATTTAAGAATATAGGATCATAAAGGGAAAGATTTTAAGGTACTTATTATCATTCTCCTAATTGTATTGGGAAATTCAATGTTAAAAATCCCCATATTGAAAAATACTCTTAATTTCACTGTCCAGATTTGAATTGTACCTGGATCTCCCAACTCACTCGGATCTTAGCGCATTGATCTAGCTTACTGACGCTTAACACTAACTAACCAGTGATAACGAAAAAAATGGATTTACTAATATGTCTACGTTGGCATATTATGTTGTTTTAAACACGTTACATTTAATAACAATTATTATTATTATTATTATTATTAGGACCGCGTCTTACTACCCGTTCGGGTTATACGCACTTACGCAATTGTGTAATGTTAGGGTGATTGTGAGATGAAATGAAGGACCTACAGTTTAACGTGGAATCCGAACCACGATGGAGGCCTGGCATTCCCCACATTCACAAGATGTCTTGTCAGAGGTGAAGGAAGGGTTTGGTAATCAGATAAATCTGTGCCGGGACCGAGGATTGAACCCCGGCCGCCAGCACAGAAGTCTGACACCTTACCCCTAGACCACCTGGTCACCCTAATAACAATTATTAATGTAATGATATCAACTTAGCTTTATTAGTTTCCAGTTGTGATTGATTGTATCCACTATTGTGGTCTCTGTTCGCTGGACTCTTGAGAGAAGTGTCAGCTGAGTGTAACTTGAGTGTTTAGAAGCTCAAGAGGCACGGATTCAAGTAGCTTATGCTTAACGCTGATTGCTCTTAAAACTGCTTACACACCCTTCAATCAAGTCATGACAAGTCACGGTTCAGCCTAACGTGGCAAGGCATGGTAAAACATGGCATCGAATGATGAGCCAATTCTAATGTGTTGAGTGCAACATGTGATTTTGAGCATGAACTTTCTGTTGTCCCTGTGGGTCCTGGGGTGGAAAGAGGAGGGGAACGCGAGGTACATACACACAGGAACGAACGGTAAAGAATATTATCCAACGAGTAATCCGAGAACATTCGATACCATTTGTAGCGTGTCAATAAAATTGATTGAACACCTACAAAAAAACTTGGCTATGGGCTATGCTTGCGAGATCACATGTCTACGCTTGAAATATTGATATATATGGGTGCAAGAGGGTGGACAGCACACATATATAGTTATTTGTTAATAAATAATGTAGAGACGCAGATAGTGTAGAAATACCAGAGACGACCGGAGGTAGTAACCATAGTTATGGGTATACACAGTAGTTACCAGGGATACTATGTTAACAAATATCAGCCACCTCCCGGCATATGATGTTCTCCTTATACAAAATCAGAGGCAATTAAAAAAATCACAAGTCCAATAACAGAATAAAAATTTAGAGAGAAATGTTTTTCTAATAACTTTTATATCGTAAGGGATACATCAAGTTGTTTCCTTTTTAGTGTATCATGAGATATGGCATTATTTGCATATTTGGTTATTTTTACCACTACTCTATTTTGGGCCCCTAAATAATTTCTGGTTCCTAAAAGTCTATCTTAAGTTTGTAATTCGGAAAACTATGAAAACAATCTATCAGCTCTCTATGAAAATGTATATTTTGGTTTTGTAGAAGAAGCCTTCAGTTTTGGTGGTACCCATGGGAATTTTCACTCAACAAAATTCCTATTATAGTACTTTTTAGGGTTGAGGTGCTACAGGCTTGAAAATTTCATATTCATAGGTCTTCTGAACCACCAGATATTTCGAATATTGTTTTTGGAAACCACCATTTTAAAGTCCCCCATGATAAATTTTATAACCTTGTATTCCTGCTCCTTTGAGTTAGGGGTTATCTGCTAGTAAAATTTCAGCTAGATCTTCTTGGGTTCGAAATTTATAGTTTTTTCTTTTATAAACACCCTCATCTTGGGGGTTATTACGGAAATTTTCGGTCACCAAAAACTTCTGCACACCTTTATAGCTAGTGGTTAGTTGGCTGTAATGTTTCAATCTCTTAGTGTTTTGGGCTTATTTTTTATTTTTTTGCTGAACAGAAGAACTGGTAGTTATAAAAAATGAAAATTTAAAACTACCCCTAATTGGACAATCTGGTTGGTGGTTATGGTCTACTAACATTTAAACTGCGATTGAAGATCTAATATATATATATATACCTAATTAGTGCATACATCCTATTGCATATTAATATAGTTGATCTCAAAATTGAGGCAATTTATTCCTATTTAACAACTAATACAATCTTAATGAACATCACTTATAAATGAAATATACGTGGCAAGCTATTCCTGTAAAATTAACATTTTCCTTACCAGTTAATTAAAATATAGAGCCCCTTGTGACATTATTCTCTAACATCACATCTTAATACCTGTTCGGTTTATACGGTTTAGGTACTAACTACACTAATATGTTAAGAACTGGGAAGGTGAAATTTAGAGGAATTAAACCCGCATTTGTATAGATGTAGAGTAGGAAACTATTTAGGAAAAACCACCCCTAGTTCACCACAGAAATATTTGAACCTCAATCTGACCATCCTCGGCAGTCTAGCTCAACACAAACTAGTGCGTTAGTAGCTACGCCATCGGGAGAGCCAGTTTCATAGTCCGGCTTTGTACGCCTCAAGTAAAGGACGACAATTATCTAGACTAGTATGGAATGGGTTAGTTTTATATATGAAACTGGTCCATTCTATTTGAGTGTGGGTAGGGGTCGTCCTGTATCCAACGTAAAGCCGCATGTAGCGTGTCAATCAAATTGATTGAACACCTACAAGAAAAAAAGTTCACTATTTATCACTATTTATGTAATTGGGTGCCACGTTGGAATTATATCAAGATATTGAAGATAAAATACCTCAAAGTTTATACTCTCGTAGTACGTAATACGTATTGCCCTACGTTCAAACACGTGGTTAGTCAAAATAATAATTGTCTTTTGATAATTGCTGTTCTAAATATCAAAGAAGAGGACTAATATTATTATAGTTATGAATAAGATATGTGAATGCATACCCTTTGTTATAAGATGGGGTCAGATGAAGAAACTTACAGCCGGCCATGCGGCCCTCAAAAAGGTGGAAAATATACATCTATATTATTTCTTTGCGTAAAAATAACAGTGAAAATCAAATAACTAAATTAATACTGATACATTTTGATATAGGATATGTGTGTATAAACTCACCACGGCCAGATGTCTGCAGATATCATTAACTCGCTTCTAAAATCACAGGATTATCTATAATGGCGGCTCCACGTGGCGCAACACTCGCCTGTTCAGTAGAGAAGAGAGCGTGGAAATGGAGGCCGGCGCTTTGATCTCGTGCGCAACTGCGCCTCTGGTGGCCGACAGAAGAAGCTCGTCAGTTTCTTACTCTTCCTTTTCACTTTCCTCGTTTATCCTTCCTTATTTTTACCTACTCTTCTCAATTCGTTTTCCTTTTCTTTTTCCTCCCTGTTCATGTCTGATTGTGAGTATATATGGGACGCGCCGCGGGTTCAACTTTAGAGAGCGGTTCTACACAGCTAAGGATCAACAACGAACCGCTGCCGGTGAATTACCAAGACGGGTCATGGAGTCTGGGTCGTCGGAATCGCCTCCATAGCGTCATTGAAGGAGGATGAATCGTCCTATTCTACGCGCTGGTTACGAGGACGCCGCAGCTAGGGTATTGGTATCCGGCGGTCGTCATTTAGTCCCTAGTATTTAGTTATTAAGTTAGAAGAAACTTTATTTTGGTTTAACGTGATGCAAATAGTTATTCAGAAGTCCTTTTATTAAATGCAAGAGAAAATGTTTTTTTGAATCTAGTGTCATGTTCGGGACTAGTTAACTTCAATATTGAAGAAGTACCTTGGTTATATTATGCTTTTTTAGTCTGATGGACAAGTCAGATTTTAATGACTCATAAAGTCAATTGCTGAGTGCATTATTGTGTTTTTGGACACTGTCCTAACGCTAAAGCCTCCGGCTTAGAAAAATGTGAATTTTAGTGTTACTGATTTACACTAACTCACAAGTTCCGATAAATCTTGATGGGAAAAATATTCATGACACCCTAAACGTCATGCACATCAGTTCTTTGTTATTGATGGTTATCGCCAGGAAGTCTGTTTCTTTCTTTTGCCTTACGCAGTTCAGTTGTAAATGATAGAGATTTGATTATGCGGTCATTGTTCATGGAAAGTATTAGTTAGGGTGAGCAACCCGTGGAAATTGGCCTATTGTCATAGTGGGGTCCGCGCAGATAATACTATTTTGTTTTGGCCTGTAAATAGGTTCCTAAATTTTGTATTAGTTCTAAAGGATGTTAATGTACTATTGAATGCTCTGGTAGTACCGTAAGAGAACATGTCCGGCCATAGTATCTTAATGACGCCTGACCCTTAGCCATCAATCAGCAGGATTCACCAGCCAATTATCCAACAAATTTAGTGGATCTCTGGTAATATTCAACCCTGCCAAGTGAGACTGTATAAATGTTATATTATAAATTTGTTCTATATTTTGCTTTAACTAATTCTCAAATTACTCTCCTTTTAGAAATTCTACAGCCTCATGCCTGGCCACTGTGTTGCCCAGGTAGCCACAAGTAATCAAGTAATCCCACAAGCTTATTTGCCTTGTGAAGAAATTTAATACTCTATAATTTTCTACCTTATTGTAAAACTTGTACCTTTTTATGCATTTATTGTTTACTAAATAAAACTACATTGTCAAATTGATATGTTCAGTTTTCTAATTTTGTATAAATGTACTGTGTGTAAGCACAGTGCACATTCACGCCTTCAATATTCTAATCTGTTCAGATCTATTAGATGTGCGTCTACACTGGGGGGAACAACTTGAGAGTCGGTGTAGACAGAAGTGCCTGAGAATATTGAATAGTCGTTTGATTAACCATAGTATATTTAATATAATTTAAACAGTGTCACATCTGAAGTAGCGTTGATGTTAAGCAGATAGCACTAGCTTGCACGGGGATTGCACATGTAGTCATGCAAAATATTGTGCAGCATATAAGGAAACAGAGGTAAATTTGCTTGTTAAAATTTTTATGGAGATGTTAAACCCACAGAAGTGTATGGTACTCGGGAATCAAAACCATTATACTTTCATCAGATCACTTCATTTACACTACCACACCAAAAAAAATTACAATCATTGCAAAATAAGAGAAAGTATCCTATTATTGTCCAGGCTCCTATTATCATCCACCGAGATATTGACTCTGTCCTGTGNCTGTCCTGTGTTGCACTCTGTCGATGTCGATGGTAAATTATTTGTTTAGTATATTTAGCCATCTTGTGAGGTAGTCTGGTGGTTGATATTGTTAGAACAGTTTTTATTGTCAATAAGAGAAATATTTAAAGTTCGAGTTTTTTTGAAGCATAAGGGAAAAAAGTATTTACAGATAAAGTTATGTCACTAATACTAGTTTATGGCTGAAAAACTTTAAGAAGATATAGTAGCTATGTAATATTTAAATGCATGTAGTTCCTATTAGCGGTTATTCTGAAAAATAGCACCATTTTGAACGTAATCTAAGTCTTAATATCGTCTACTAAGGAGTTCCTAATATCGTCCATTGGAATTACAACTATTTGTTGAACCAGTTTCGATTCTAGACGTTTAATTTCAGATGGCACCAAAAATTATCAAAAAACACAAGTCTTGGGACAATCAGTCAATGATCTATGCCGTGAAGGCTGTGTGAGAAAAGAAAAAATGGGTTTTCTCAGAGGCTCAAAGACTTTTAATGTTCCTAGAGCAACCCTAAAATATTACGTCAATAACAAAGAAAAGGAAGCAGAAGATTTGATGACTGAAAGAATGGGGAGAAACCCCATATTTCCGCTTTAAATTGAGGGAAAATTTGTTAACTACTATGTAGTTATGGAAAAAATTGTCAACTAAAGATATCAAAAGGATTACTTTTCAACTTGCAATAAAAAATAATCTACCTCACCCATTTTCAATTGAGAAAGGGATTGCTGGTAAGAAATGGCTTCGGAATTTTTTTAGGGGGACACCCTAAACTCTCCTTAAGGAAAACCCAAACTATTTCTTAAGCAAGAGTTAAAGGGCTTACGACAGAAAATATAAACACGTTCCTCGAAATTTATGAGAAAGAAATGAAAAAGAAAAAAAATCACCATTCGTTTAACGTGGATGAAACAGGAATCACGGTGATGAAACATAAAACAAGTAAAGTGATTGTTTTGAAGAGGGAAAAAAATGTTTCAATCCACTTTTTCATCTGCAGAAAGAGGAGACGTGGTGACTATTGTGACATGTATTGGAGTGACAGGCATTTTTTGTTCCTCCCCTTATTATCTTTCCCCAGAAAAAACATGAAAATAGAATTGCTGGATGGGTCACCTCCATACACTATTACAGCATGCCACCCTTAAGGTTGGATCAAGTTAAAAAGTTTCACAAAATGGTTTGAAAACTTTATTGGCATTGTAAAACCTACTGTTGATGACCCAGTACTATTAATTCTAGATGGTCACTATTCTCATACAAGAAACATTGAGCTGATAGAACTGGCGCGTGCCAATGGTGTTTCCATTGTGTGTCTTCCGCCTCACCCAACACCAAACATGTAACTCCTTGATGTGTCTTTTATGAATCCCTTTAAAACATACTACGCTCAAGAAAATGAAAGTTGGTGAAAGCAGCATGAAAATAGAGTTGTTACATCCTACCAAATCAGTGAATTGATAATTAAAGACTATTTAAAATCAGCAACAGGCCAAAGAGGTTCGCAAAACAGGCCTTTTTCCAATAAACAAAAACATTTTCAATGAATATGAATTTACAGAGAATGTCATGGAAGATCCTGTCACCATTATTTAATTATTTATTGGGCCAATTGAGATTAGCCCTGTTTCTGCAAAAAAAAAAACTCCGCAACTGACGCTAGGTCATTTCGTCGTGGCTCTGCTGTTCTCATTACTGGGTCTCCGTACAGAAATAAAAAGCATCAGTACATTCAAAGAAAATATAAACGTGAGATCAACGGCCCAAAAAAAAATGTTAAGCCTCAACAAAGGAACCACCTAAGGCAAGAAAGTAACACGAAAAAGGTTCGCCTTTTCGTCATTCAGGTCTTCTTCAGAGGAAGGGAATGAATTAATGTTGATCACCACTGATGATCATGACAGTGAAGAAGACGCTCAGTGCTCTAACTGTAGGAATTTATTTTCAAGGGACAAAAATGGGTGAAAACGGGTCAAGTGTACCAAGTACCATGAATGGTGTCATGAGGACTGTGCCGGGGAACGTGAATATTGGAGTTTCTTCATTTGATCTGACTGTTTGGTTAAACATTTATATTTTTGTTTTTCATTTATTGTTTCATAATATTTTGTATTCGAGTGCTTAAAATTTGCAATAAAATACATATTTGAGCTATTTGTACAATATATATGGTAACATTGTTAGTGGACGATATGAGAACCCTTGGTGCTCAATTTTGTTCAGTACTGAAATTTTTTAAATGTAAAAATATAGTGTATTAAAACTTTATTTATAACAACATATTATTTTTATTCAAAAATATATATTGAGTTTTATCGCGATATACCATTTATTTGGTTTTATTTCAATTTGTGTATATTTTATTCAAAGATAAAAAATGTGGACAATAAACGGATTCCTTCCATTAAGTATAACAGTTTACACCAGCACGAACATAGACAAGGGGAGAGCACAGATTTTCTTAGATAGTTTGCTGGGAGGCCAACAGCAATAGGATCATCCTCGAACGCAAACCGAGCCCGAGAGAACACTGTCGATTGGTGCTCGCTCCTGCTTGCAAACTGTTTTCACCCAAACTTAATTTATAATTAACAAAATGAATAATCAAATGCAAAAATTGTTAAAGCAATGACGAAAAAATCAGATGCTAGAAAAATATGTTTATTTTCTGTAACTTAACTGTAATTGTTTTTGCAATTAATTATGTTTTCAAATAAAGTAAAAAGATTAATTTTAGAAAGAAACAAAAGGTCTGCGTAAAACATTAGTTCAGCAAAATTCCTCCATATTCCTATATCCCTCCACCTCTCTTCCTCCTTTAATTTATTCCATTCTTCTCCTTTCACGTGAACACTTTTTGTTATCTGTGCCTTCCATTTACTTATTGGCCTCCCTTGCCATCTTTTTCCTACTTACTTCATTTCCAACAGTTTCTTCAGCATCCTCTCTTTTTCCATCCTCATTACATGTCCATACAATCTAAGCCTGGCTTCGTCTACTATCTCATGTACTCCAACATCCTCATTACTATCCATACAATTTCAGTCTTGCTTCCTCTACTATCTCATGTACTCCCTGTACTCCTACTCTTTCACAGATAACTTCATTCCTAATCTTGTTTCTCCTTGTGACAGCTAAAATGCTCCTCACAAACTTCATTCCCACGGCCTCCACTTTCCTAGTCTCTTTTACATTCAAAGTCCATGTTTACTATGCAAATGTGACAATGGGTTCAAAGTATTCTATCTACAACACTTCCTTACATTCCAAGTACACGTATCTTCTCCATAGCAGGCTTATTATACACCTGTAGAACAACTCTCCTTGCTGTCCTCTTCTCCTTAAATCCTTTCTACTTCCACATTTCTCCTCAATCATGCTTCCAATACATTTTACGTTGTGTAATATTTTCAGTTCTACTGCATTAAACTGTATAACTTAACAAGGCTTTACCTACTTCCTTGTCACTACCAACACTTCACACTTTGCAATGCTAGATTTATTTTCGCACTATTTCACTTCCTCATTCAATTTTTGTAGTTGTTCCTGTACTTCCTCTTCCATCTCCCCACATACCATCTAGTAATCAGCAAACATAATGACTTTGATTCTTTCCTCACCAAGTTTCCCTGACACTTTGTTCATGACCATTTCCATTACCATTACAAATAGTAACGGTGAACAGTCACTGCTCTGTTTCCCTCCATTTTTATTTGGAGCCATTTCGTTCATCCATTTATAGCCTCAACACAACTCCTATTATCTTATTCATGATTTTCACTTTCACTACAATTCCTCTTCCCACTTAGGCCTTGTCCATCACCTTTTAAACTTTAATTATATCCACGCTATCATAATATACCTTTTCCACATCACTAAATAACATTACCAGGTACCTCCCATATTCATAACTCCTTTAAATCAGCTGTAGTATGCCAGAGATTAAGTCTATTAGATATCTCTGTTCTCTACATAAATTCTGTTCCTCTCAACCTTCCTTTGATTTAGTTTCTTATTTTCTTTTCCAGTATCTTCTCATATATTTTTGTACAGTGGCTCATCAGTGTTATCCATCTTTAATTTGTAAACCTCTTTCTGTCTCCTTTCTCGATAATAGGTGTCATAACTCCATTTTTTCCAGTTTTCCGGTACCTTGTTCTCCTTCCGAACCACTCTCAGTATCCCGTGTAGCCATTGTATATCTACTTCACCTGCTTCTCTTATCATTCAAACAGTCAGTTCATCCACACCCGGTGCTTCCCCTTGTTTCAACCTCTTCTATTAGACTTGAAATTACATTCTTGTATCCAAAGGAGACTTCACAGTAAATTCCACACCGTCTTACATTTACTCAGTTGGTGAGTAGAACAGGAAAATTATGCTAATAGATGTACAACAGTACATAAAATTGTTACTTTTGGGACATTTACATGAGTGGAATTAACACCAACCAGATTTAAAGAGTGATTACTATACATAACAAACACTGCTAGTGCGTCAATCAAGTTAAGAATTAGCTGTTGAACACTGTAATGAATACCAGGTATTGTTGCTGTATTGGCTTAGTGCACCAATGCTGTTACCACTAAGCTACCCAGGGTTAATCCCGTGAACACTAGGATCTCTTTTAGTTTTATAATGGAATACATGGGTCCTAGACAATTCCTAGACATTTTATCTTTATTCATTTGTCAGCCCTTCAATTTTTTTCAACAAGGGGCGACCACACGACTTCCCGTCCCCCCTCACGCCTAGTTACCACAACAGCCAAAGAAGTTGTTAACTAGAGATGATGGTCTCCGGTGTGGAGTGGAGACAGAAGATTGCCAGGGGGAGGGGGGACACTGTATGAATGTTTGGATAGCATGTTGAGTTCTCGGGGTACCGGTCTGTGTGTAATGTTATCTGACAGTCTCCGGTGTGGAGTGGAGACAGAAGATTGCCAGGGGGGACACACTGTATGAATGTTTGGATAGCATGTTGAATTCTCGGGGTCCCGGTCTGTGTGTAATGTTATTGACTGCCGGGAATAAACGAGAGTGGAAACGAGGGCTGTTCCGCTTATGAACGTTGGTAGATTAGTCGGACAGAAGGAATGAAGCTGTGGTTGAAGGTGGAGGGAGCTGCATTTGAGAATTTCTAAAGTTCATGGATTTAAATTTGGCTCGTCGGTGACCTGGCGGTCTAGGGGTAAGGTGTCAGACTTCTATGCTGGCGGCCGGGGCTCAACCCTCGGTCCCGGCACGGATTTATCTGATTACCACACCCTTCCTTCACCTCTGACAAGACATCTTGTGAATGTGAGGAATGCCAGGCCTCCACCATGGTTCGGATTCCACGTTAAACTGT
>CABFVX010008266.1:0-23714 GCA_902151425.1 Timema shepardi | reverse complement strand
TTTTTTTTTAGAATTTGATGCTCTTTGAAGTTGTTTGGAGAAGTTGTTACCCAAAATTAAAATAGATATATGTATAAAGAGAGATGAAGCCCGTAGAAGTCGGCTGGAATCACATTTTTTAAGATTGGTTGTCTCTAGAAGTTATTTAGCTCCCCCAAAAATTGTATAAGGATAGGGCTACTATATAAGTGGAGAGTGTGAAATATCCGGGAGGGAGACATTTATAAGTATATATTTATTTATTTATTCATTTGAAGAAATATATATTGTAATGAAATATATAACTTAATTTGGTAATCATTCTAATCAAAATTTTCCACCCTTCATATATTTTTTAATTAATGAATGTTTTCAAAATCTAAAACTTACAGCATTATGTTAGGAAATCTTCTCACAGTTTGGGCACAAAAGATTTTTTTTTATTATTGTTGATAACTAAATTTCATCGTTCGCAGTTAACTCCACCCCTATTGCAAACACAAGTGAATGGCTGAAAGACATGTTTTGTCAATCTCTTTTTTTTTCGCTCCATCTCATTCTTTCGCTTCTCGAAGGTTAGACCATGGTGTAAGTTTTTTTTTAAATGATAGTTCTGGAACAATTTTCTTCGAAAGATATATGCAAAAAGAAGGCTTCTCTTCACAGTCGTCCCACAGCATTATACAGGAATCGTCCGCGATTGAATGATCAAAAATTTGTATCAATTAACAGTCATTCCACGGCATTACATAGGAACGGTCCACTTCAAATTAATCTTTCTATTTTCCAAAACGGTTCGAGTATAAATAAACGGTCGTTGAGCTACCGTACCGTATTAAGTTTGTTATCCCTCGCTGTGGCTTCGGGGGTAACTAGTTGATGTCATGACGACGGCGACGCTATGTTCGGACCCGTGTGAGTAGGGGTAGGAAAAAGGTTGACGAGATTGTTCCGGCAACGTTAGTCGGGGTGGAACAGAAGGAAGTCCCGGCAACGTAAGTCGCGGTGGGAGGTAGGGTGACGGTAGAACCAGAGAAGGTTAAAACAATATTGCTCTCTCCTAACGTAAGACAATTTAACAGCTCTTTCAAACAGGTGGCACACCCGGGTTGGGTAGCCAATCTCCGACTGCCTCACACACCCTACGGCTGTTGCCCGACTAAGAATAACCAAATTGACAGAAGCGTCAATCTAGGTCATCTTAGAAAGAGCTGATTTATTATTTGAGTACAGAGTCACTATCGTGACTCTTAACATCGTGTGTCATTAATTATTTACCTTGAGGTGAAACCTACTAGATGAATCTGAAAGAAATTTACAGAAGTATGAATTACAGTGTGAGGTGATAATGGTTATTGTGAGTGATTGCGCTGGGTCTCGGGTAGAGGAAGGATTTTCTTTTATTGGGATGAGGAAAGTGTGATTAAGGTATGATGGTGAATTGTGAGTGATTTGTGAGAGTCGTTTTCCGGGAAAGGGATCGGTAGGATTTTGACTTTTCTTGGTATTCGGTTTGAATTGGATGGATACATTTCCATTACCCATCTGGGGCAGACAACAGCGCCAGTATTATTCTCTGACTCGTAGAAAACCTAGTCGGTTATCCCAGTGGAGTCCGGTGGTGACAAAGGTAATTAAATATCGAAGGGTGGTAGGATTTCCTTTTCTTAGGATCAGGTTTGAATAGGATACATTTCCATTCACCATCTGGGGCCAACCCCAGCACCAGTATTATCTTCTGACTAGCAGAAAACCTAGTCGGTTATCCCAGTGGCGTCCGGCCGTGACCAAGGTAGTGATGGCATGAAATGAGCGATTTGTGTGTGAAGGTCGGTGAAGGTCTATTCAGGGATGGGTCAAGTTCCAGCGCAGTTGTTTGTCATGTGTGGGTTAATTAATTCTACAAGTTACGCTAAGTCTAGGATATTTTTTTAAATTATAGTTTTTTCAGGGATTTTATATTTTTAGTTTTTTTATAGGTTATAATAGACACTTAATAGGTTAGTATTAAAGCACAACTACGCCATCCTTTCTTCTGCATGGTTGTAGTGTCTTAAGTCCCTAACTATCTCAGTTGTGTGTGTGTGTGTCTGCTCGTACAGTCTCTTGTTGTGGTCTTTGTAAATTTCCTAAAGTTGTCTACAGTTTGTCATCGCGTGTATGTCTGTGGTCCTCGTGCACAAGGGTGCCCCAGTAATTGTTCTCAGTATCTTTTTTGTGTTGTTTGAAGTCTTTTTGTGTGAGTTTTAGCCCCGTAAATCCATGCTGGACAGTTGTATAATAAAGTGTCATCTGAAACGGTATCCCCCAGGCGATATTTCTTAGTTCTTCCTGAACATAACGCTCCCAGCCTTCCCTCTTCGCCAAGGCCAGGGCAAGACTCATATTCCTTCTTCCTTATCCTATAAGTCACCAGAAGTACCTGCTTCTTCATCGGCTCTACCTCACCAACGAGCCTTTCTTGCTACTCCTCGAAGCCTCCCAAGCCTGTCACTCCAGAATCTGTTGACTGTACTCCTTCCTCCTCTTATTACTGGAATGGCAACCCTCATGGCATGTCAGGATAACAGAGAGGGCACCCGTGCCAATAACAACCCCAGAACTGGAATACAGGGGTGGTATCTCCAGCTTTAACACGCCATCTACACGTCACTCTATCACATATTCCTCACAGCCATTACCACATGAAGGATAGAGACACTGCGTCTGTGGGCCTTCCAGCAGAGCCATTGTACGGTGACGTGTGACTGTTGGTATGCACCCTGGTAGCCACCGTTAGGGATGATACCGACGGTATTCTCCTTAAGATGACTTTGGTGGTAAACCAACATGGCCACTCCTGCGATCGTACACGCCTCTCTGAAAGGATACACCTTTGTGTTTTCCATAAGCATGTCTCTAAGCTGCAGGCAGGCCTTCCGTAGCATCTCTACATCTTTCACGCAATACAGTTTCAACTCGCGGTTATAATCAAAGACATAATTTTCTTTTATCAACGCGTCATACCAATTCTCAAAGTGCTCCTTTCCCTCAACTGACATCTCGCCGATACCGTAGTCCCCCTTTGGCGGCAAGGAACCCCTATACCCTGCGTTTTCTTATTTATTGAAAAAATGGGGGAAATGTCCCTTGGCCAAAGACTCGTCCAAGCCGAATGTCTTGGGCATCTTGGACGACGACAACGGGAGAAAGTTCAGCGAGGTTATACAGTGGAGCGGGCCATAATGCATGGACATGATTTTCCCACCGTTCATTATGAGCTCTAGAGTCCATTTTTTAACCTCCATCATATATTTTAAAATAAAATTCCCATCATAGTCTTTCGCATTTTGGCCTAGGGGGGGGGGGTGATATTCTTAAATTTTTATGATTTAATTTGCTCTATAAATCCGAAGAATTGGCCCATTGTGGTATCACCTTGAATATGTGAGTTCTATCGCCCCCACATTCGGTGCAATGATGGTAATTTACATTTATATGAAGGCAGGCCTTGCATCGCGTTTGTACAACACAGAGGTTAGGCACGTGCAAGCACGTGTTAACCGCACCTTGAGGAAGAGTTTCTTGTCTTTATTCAAAATCATAGGACACAAACATGAAATTGTTCTTTTCCAGTGACGGCTTGTATGGGGCTTGCTTCATATAGCAGAGATGACCAAAAGGACGATATGTATCTTATATTCTACACAAAGTCTCATAACACCTGTGTGAATAATTTGATCTTTCCAAACTGAAAAATCGCCCCCAGACTTCACAAACCTTTTTGACAATCCACACTGACATGTGACCTCTGCAAAAACTGGGACGTTTGTGGTTATCAAAACATGACTGGTTTTTGAACCAACGACCCCATTCTTTACAGGTCACAGTTTGACCTCCACTGCGGACCGTTTTAGCGTAGCACTTTTTGCATGTGGATTCACATTTGTGCTCCTTCTTATGATCAAATGGTACACGACCCTCACGGCAAAAGTACGAGCACTTAAATGCGGCCGTCAAGGATGTTATGACATCAAAATCATTTTGCTTATCGTCGTGAAAATACATATCAAGGTAGCCCTTAAAGGAATGTTCGGAGGGAGTAAGCCCCTCATATAAGACCTGTCTCTCTCTACGCTCCCTGAACACCGTGATTTTGAATTTGGAGAGGTATGTTTGAAATTTTTTCAGCTCTATGAGCCTACCACCTTTCACAAGATTCCCACGGGTATCACGACATAAAACCTCTGCTTTTTATTTTTTAATAGGACGACCCTTTTTTATTTGTTTAAAGGTGTTCACATCCATGCATCCTGGCAACAACCAATGCACGGTCAAGGCAAAGTGTATCGCCACCATTATGAATCGTAATTATCCTTTGGTATTTACGACTGTTTGCGCTAGAGGGAGAGATTTATCACATTTATGATAACCCCTTCCACGCGGCTCTTTAAAGTGGTGTAACTTGATATATAAAGGGGGCGAACATTGCTTTGTAACACTCGTTCTACATTAGAGAGCACAGCCTGCGCGACGAGCTGATATTCCTGCCTAGATGAGACAAATACAGGTCGTGACGAAGAGTATGTGTTGACTAATAATAGAATTATATGATCCTCGGCGCTACCTCCATGATCCTGGAGACGTCCTAGCAAAGCATTGATTGGCTCCTCAAGCCAGGTTTGAGCGTCACGCTCGCTCTCTGGCCTCCCTAATTATATTATCAATTTACACCCGACATGAAAAACCGCTTAAATTGCTTAATTCTCTCCTCGAGGATTCGAAGAGGGACGACTTGAGACAAAGCTCCACCAACCTGGCTTACTTAGTCACTAATTCCCGGTTGTGGCACCGAAGATGGTCCCACTACCGCCACGGCCACGGGCTGTGGGTGGACCGCGGACCCCATCTGCCTCGCCTCAGCCTGGGCTATAATACCGTATCCCTGTCATGGTCGCGGTGCTCCTGTGGTGGGCTGAAGGGGTCTCACAGCCGGTGGTGGCGGGAGGATGGATCTACTATTCCCACCTTCCATTTGAACTATAACACAAAAGCATGTGTCAAAGTAAACACTTTAAATAGAATTGTTCCAAACACATTTTTTGCAAACTACCGCGTATTTTTTTTCTGTTTAAAATGATACCACAAAATATATAATATTTTTAAATCTCAATCTACTATAAGTATTAATATAACACGTTACAATTTTTCCTAAACATAATTGCTTTAACTGAAACCAACATTCGCAAAGTGTTTGTAATAAATACACTTGAACCCTAGAACATGTACAAAATACAGCCCAGGGCAATTAATTTATCACTATGAAAGGTTAAGTTTACATTTACACTCCTGCTAGGGTATCAAACCCGGGGCCCTTCAATAATAGACTAAAGCGACTATATAACTTCCCCGGTTAGTTATTATTATTATTATTAGCACCGCATCTTACTACCCGTTCGGGTTATACGCACTTACGCAAATGTGTAATGGTAGGGTGATTGTGAGATGAAATGGAGGACCTACAGTTTAACGTGGAATCCAAACCACGGTGGAGGCCTGGCATTCCCCACATTCACAAGATGTCTTGTCAGAGGTGAAGTAGTTATTATTATTCCAGTATGTACTTAAAACAGATTGTAACACTAGATATAAACTACCCCCCGTTTCAAAACCATATAATTGGGCAGCAAAGCGCAAAAAAAAAAAAATCGGCTCTAAATTGAAATGCAATGCCACCTGTTATTTCGATAAATAATCAAGTTTACCTATAAAAAAAATGTCGACTCTAAAGTGACTTGCAATGCCATCTGTTATTTTGATAATTAACAAAGTTTACGTCACCACGCTAATGATTGAAGAAATCTAGCTTTAAATATGGTATTGGGGGAAAACATGTCTTAACACAAATCGGTAAAAATATATATTGATGTTCGAGTGGTAATTTTTAATGGTCAGAATTAAGTTTTCTATTGGTAGAAATATTTTTCTTTAGAATTAAATAAAGTATTTTTTTTCATTGTATATTATAATTTAATTTAATCTGTTACTGTTTTCCAGCCTAAAGCTCGGGTCTTTTTTTATTCATAAAATGCTAATAATTTAAAGACTAGGCCATCCATAAATCCAGCCCACTGTCTGTTAATTTATCAGACCAACATTTTTTAGTCGTGTCGGGAATCGAACCCAGGACCGATAATGTAGTGTACAGATATGCTATCGAATGTGCTAAGGTGGTGATTGAATTTGATTCAACACAGTGCAAGCACGGCTAAAACAACAATTATATTTTTTTTTTCTCTTTTCTTGTTTGTAATAATAACCTTCTATACCTTGAATATAAAAGCTAATATTGTCGAAACGGTCATCTGACAAAAGGTTTTGGTATGCCAACGGAACAACGGTGGTTTGGGGGGAAGAGAGGACGTGGATAACCCTTACGCAATAAACTGTCTATTTCCAACCTAGTGGCTATGGTATAGTTACTTGTAGATGGTGCTTATATATATATATATATATATATATATATATATAAAAAAAATAATGGCAAACATACATAACAGCTGATCTATCGCGTCCAATTCACCCCAAACATCAGGGATAGAATTTAAGCTAACGTCGGTAGGGTCCTGGGGGCTGAAGGCTGACGGTGGCGTGAGGACAGCGTTGCTGTGCAATGCGTTGAGAGCTTCTAGAAGTGGCGCAGGTACAGAGCCCATCGCTTCACCCCTTTCAAGAGATGGCGCCCGCACACACACACACACACACACACACACACACACGCACGCACACACTGTTAAATACCGTGCGGGCGCTACTTGCTCCCTCAGACCGGTGTCCAGCTCATACGGATCCTAATATTCTGAAATTAAATAAATACATATTAATGGCGATAGTGGGAGAAAAAACGGCTGACAATTCTATAAAATCTATAGCAGGATGCTAATTACCCATGGACCGGTCGCCATCCACCAGGCAAATTCCGTCCTCGCTAAAAAAAAAAGAGCTCTAAATGGTCCGGGCTACCCGAAACTACTGCCGCTGCAGGTGGAGGAGGTGGAGTTTCTTGAAAATCTGTCAAAGGAACAAATGCGGTGGGTGATTCTTATTGGTCAATATATTGTTTCCACGTCGGTGATTGCATGCGCCCGAGCAATTTACACTTATCTGGCATTTGTGATAGCTCTCCCTCCAAGGAAGGACGTCTTTCTTCAGTGCTGACTTGAGGGGTCCTTGAAGTTGGTCGTGGTCATTTTATCAACAGTGCAAATGAGGGTACACTTATCGCCCAGTGACGCGAGTAGGTAGGGGCTCAAGTCTTTTAGAGGGCAACAAACATTACTTACTTCACATTTCAAACCCTGGCAAATGCTGTTACACATTTCACCTTGTCAAAATCCGCTCTTATCTCACGCTTGCACGAAGAGCTTAGTTCGAATTCCTGTCGTGCGTGTTGTCTGAGGCCAGTTTCCTCCCTCATCTTCCACGGCTTGTACCCCTGACGAGTAGTAAGAAGCCGTTCTAAATACTAATAAGCTTAACTTCGTGGCTATTAGCAGGGGAATAGGGGGAAAGGTTCGATTCCCCCCTCGTGTCCAGTTGTCAATGACGTGCAAATGTGAGTACACATCTTGCCATGTGACATAAGGAGGTGAGGGTTCAAATCCCTTTGAGGGCAACAAACGCTAATTACTTCAGAGCTTAGTTCGAATCCCTATTGTGCGTGTGTACTGAGGCCGATCCTTGAGTAGCAATCTACCGTCACAATGCATTTTATACTTGCTTCGATGGTCGCATGGCCTAAGGCGTCACTAGACGCCTGGTGACAGAGTGATTGATGTTTTAAGCAAATGCGGGTACACATTCTACCTGGTCAACCAGCAAAATGGTGGGGGGTGCAGGAATTACGGCCGTTCTAACATACATTAGCTGTATTAAAGATATCGAGATTCTAATCCCGGTGTGCACGCCGTCTAAATGTCAGGTTCCTGGCAGGGGAAAATCGAATAATTGGTCCCAGAGTGGGCATTTAGAAAGCACATCTGAACCTGCGGCCTTCAGAAGGCCACAACCAATGCACCACGTGGCCTTGGGTGCTCATGACTATTTAACAAGGTCGTTGCCCCGTTCTTTCAAAATTTGTAACAGGTTACTGTTGTTGCGACATCTGACGACCCCCACTAACCTCACAAAGAGTAGGGAATGATGAGGTGAGGGGGGGGGGATGTAAATTGAAAGGCAGTCCAACAGAGTCTTGCGAGAGGCTTCAGTCAGTGTAACTTAGTTCGTTCTGTGCCGTGGCGATGTAAGGAGGGTGGGGGAGTGAGGGAAAAGTGAAAGGGTGGCAAACAGCTGCCAGCTGGTCAGTGGTTGCATTCTACGCTGCGCTGCCATCAGGAGAGCTTTGTGCTTCGTGCCGATGCCGTGCCCGACATCGTGGACTGCACGCTAATAAGTAAATTAAAAAACTCCAACACCCCGTCCTAATCCTACGACAATAAACTCCCCCACACCAATTAAAAAACTCCAATGCCCGTCCGAATCCTAACTAGACATAAAAAAATTAGACAAGAATAAACCACAGAATGGTGGTCAGGGGATGGGGGAAACCAATCAGAGAGTGACAAAACATTACGTAGCAACCAATCAGAGAACGAAAACAACATTACGTAACAACCAATCAGAGAACGAAAACAACATTGCGTAATCATCACAATACACTCTCTCCACGTCGGGGTCAAAGGTCAATCTGGAACAGATGGTCGTGCTAGGTAGTGATCACATTATTTTCTACTTCTGTTTGATAATTATTAGAACCTCGCCCCCCCCCCCTTTTTTTTAACTCTGTGTCAGTTTTCAAGGTACATACTGGCATCCGAGCAACCCGTACTGTCCCCACAGCCAGAATACCACAATCCTTCAGTAAACATATGAGGTTGTATGTCGTAAACCAATTATATACAAATACCTTATAGTTCTTATCTTTAGGAATCTCTTCAACAAGTCGCATGCCAATATCTCCACTTATGCCAAGAACAGATTTATTCTGTACAGTCCCTTTGCCAACATAAACTTCAAAATCGTATATGATACCACTTGAACCAGCACGGACAAATACTTTTATACTTAATTTATGGGGTTTATTTTTGTTGTACTGTTTTAGAGAACTTCGTCCTTTGAATGGAATAATTGCTTCTTCAACCGAATTGTGCTCTTCTGCTTCAAGCTCTGAAAAGTCAGATCTGATTGATTCGATAAATGGGCGAACCTTGAACAACTTATCATATCCGGGGTTATCACGAGTCATTATATTGCTATTGTAATTTACATGAATGTAGTTGCGAAGTGTGTCAAACCGATTTCGAGACATGACATCGGTAATTGGCGCAAATCTAGTTGCATCTGCCCAATACATTCTTTAACTTGGCATCACCACAATTCCTGATAAGATATGTATACCTACGTACTGTTCCATTTCATGTACAGTTTTGTTTAGTGATTGTAACACTATTGAATTAATGGAGCTCCACGTTGGGCGCCAATTGTAACACTTTGTAATCAATCGCCCCGCTTTAGGCATCGATTGAAACACTACGGATTAATTCCCTGATATAATAATGCTGTGATGATGTTTAGATTGTCTAAAGCTCCGTGATCGAGCGCCTATCATCACTGTACGGAAAATATACAGTTTAACCAGCTGTCTGTAGCTCCGTGTTCGAGCCCTAATTAAATAGGTATACAAATAAAATTGAAGTAAGAGAACTATTGATGGCTGTTTATTCACACTACGGTTTATTTAAATGACACCTGTTAATTACATATACATATTCCAATTAAATGTTTTATATCACTGCACACTTGTGATATTAATGTTAAGTTATTTTATACTTTGTTAGACTGACTGGCTTGTGCGTGGGCGGAGATCCCGGTGTAGATGTTTGGATCCCGGATGGTGTGTACTTGTGTGAGTAGGCGGGAGATGCCTTAAACATACGAACAACGGTTTATATATGACATACCCCTTGCCTTTTTCTCCTCTCGTCAACAGTGTAAAAACCAACTAATATAAAAAGTCCTGGCGACAGGTGTTGTGAAGGCTAGCTTCTTATTGGTATAGAGAAATGGCGTCTTTTGAAAAATACTGCGGAGTTGTTCCTTTTAACAGGAAAGATGGTATAAAAATATATCTTAAAGGTGAAATCCTTTACCCATTATTTCTGAGAAGCACGTGCTTCTTCATGGATGAATCTTAAAAGGATACTCTACATATATTAATTTAAATAAAAATTACCTTCATCCATGACTTTTTACATTTAGATTAATCCAATCCAATATCATTACATGATGAACCAGTTTTTCCAACACAATACAAATTTGATTGCTTGACTAAATTTGTGCATACATAATCTCTTACTATTTGTTTGAGATATTGAAAGGGTGTCAATTCTTCATCAGGAGTATCAGAAAACTCCAACTAACAATGAGAATTTACTAGTTCTAGGCCTTTAGCATGCCAGCGTAAAATATGCCTGCGCTGTGCTGGAATAGATTGTGAATCATTATCAAAGATTGCTGATGTTTCAAGGCGCCAAGCCAAAGGGACATAATCTGAATCCAATTCATTTTCTTCATTTATCTCAACACCCACCCCAATGTCTGGAATATCTATAGCTTGTATATCTACATTGGCAGCTGTAAATGATGTGGATTGATATAGCGCAACGTTTATTTCAGCCTCTTCATTAGAGTCATCTTCTAATTCTATATCAGATATATCTCTTTCTAGGAGAAGCAATACATCCAGCTGGGAAAGTCCTGCCATAATGGTTTTATCTGAGAAATAATTCACACTGAATTAAAAAATTGATCAAAATAAACCAAAATTGTGTATGCTATAATATATTTAGGCCTACTATATAATTATTAGTGTTCGTATGTGCAATAAAAATATAGATACATATTGACAATATAAACCAACAGTATTACTTTATATATTTATGCATATGTTACACATAAAATAAATAAAGCATTGACTAGATCAACAATATATATCTTAATTTCAATTAAAACCACCAATTATAAATAAAATATAATAAGCTTAAAAACTCGCAGTCCATAAAATGAGAAGTAATGCGTTTTATGACAATCTGAAGCCAGATAGTGGTCCAAATGTTTTGAAACTCTCAGATGAATGTGAGAAGGATCTTGTTCTTCCCAAAGTAGGCATATTACAGCCACCAGCTGTACCAATATAACTTTACTGTTTGTGTCGGTCCTTCAACAGCACCACAAAACACGCACCGTTTCCATCTATTCGTGGGTAGAAAGTGAAAGGGCGAAAGGTTCAGTTGAAATTCTCCCAATTGATCAATTCTGTCCCGCTTTCTTAGTAATTGTAATTTGCAGCACATCATCAAAGTTGAGCCATTTTGTGATGGGTTTCCTGGACAAAATAATAACATAACCGTAATTGGTATGTTAGCCAAATGGTTGAATTCTAATTTGTCTGAAAATGTACTCACAGTTCAGCTCACGTTTCCGGTCATCGGCTAATTATTCCTACCTAGGACTGAGTATTTGGTTGGATGGAGAAAATTTTGAAGAGAAAGGACACAATTATTCAATCGGAGGAGTATGAGGAAAGATTCAAACAGTCTGGAACAGTTAAAAGTGTTGGAGATGATGTCCTTGTGTATGATTGGAAGGTCGCATTAACACCAATCGTAAAACATCCCACAAAGCTTAATTTCCAATTTCCTGCCTCCAAATTCCAAACTATTTGTTCTGAAAATGTGTGCTAATAACCCACAACAAATCCTTATGAATGGAGAGGCAAATTATAGAACAGATTTGTCGTAATTTAAAACTTTCTTAAAAAGGGGCAAGCGCTTGATTCAGGAATCCTAGCCTATACTAACCAACAACGTTACTGTCACAGCTTAAAAACTGAAAGATGTAAGGGCACTGCTGAAAAAACATTTTGGTGAGTACTGGGAGTCAATGGAGAATCTTGTCAACTAGCGTCAAACAATGAAACCACAAGAAGATCCAGACATTAATGAAGTTGGAAAGTATGGAGCTTATATGACCTGGGTAGAAACGAATATCTTAGAATCTAGTTGCCTGATTTATTTGTGTAGATTCTAGTACTACGAAGTATAATATAAGGTACTTTAGTAACGTGATACATTTGTTTGTAGTTTGTAAAACCTGGCAAAATTTTAATCAAGATGGATCTCATAAACATTGAGCTCTTCATTATTGTAAGTGATTTTTGCCTCAATTGGGGAATATTATATCAGTATTTTATTATGTAGTAATAAAACATATTTTAATTTTAAATATAAAAATTGTATATAATATAACAATGTTGAACCTTTTTCATAACTATTGTAGTAAATAAATAACAAAACATGTGTTATATAAATTATATATTTTTTCTGGTTTAGTATCAGTGTCTTCTGAATCTTGTTTATATAACAACAATAGTTAACATCAAGATGTATAAAGGTTGTGTTTTTGTTAGGCGCCACCCCTAGTATCTAGGAGAAAAATAATAATCAAAAAGAAAAACATTTACCTCGGCAAATTCAGACAGTGGCACGACGACTCTCAATACTCGAAACCACTGGGGAAACTTAAAAACTAAAAACATGTACAATTTAGATAAAAATGGATTGTTGGAACAAAATGTAATTTAGACTACCATAAAAATAAATGTATAAGCTAACAATTGTTGGAACTTTTGTGGATTTATTATTGTTTTCCCTTTTTACCACATCCCAATCCTACCTATGGAATTCCGGATAGTTATAATTCTAATTTAACAAAGTATAAAATAATATTGTTCAAACAAAAAAGAAGAGGAAAAAATATATAATCAATAAAATTAATAATTAGACATAAAATAAAATGTTACTTAATTCTCTGCATTAGTCTGTTTTTCTGAAAGTTCGTAAATGAAATCTGATTTTGATAGGAGAGAAAAAAAATTAGTAATAATTTAAAGTTGAAGAGTTGGCTTGACTCTCACCCATGAATTAGTCCATATTGAAACACCAACTTCAGAAATTTGTTTCACTTTAGTAATTCAAATTCTTCCACAATTTAAACGGAAATAAACAGTCTAGTTCTTGCACACACACCTAGCTTTCCATTTTTGCTACTTGTACTTTAATTTACAACCGTTAATTCACTTTAAAAATAATTTGAATTAGGAGCTCCACAGATTTGGCTCCATGTTGGACCAACACCAAAGAATAAGACCCAGTTCCTCTCGAAAGCCTTCCAAAAATCAAATTTTAAAATGTTCTATTTTTAACTTCTAAGTCCAAAGAGAAAACTAATATATAAAAATAAAAGATAAAATGTTGTCTATAGACTAGGGATAAAAATCAAATACAATGCAGGTTTAATATAAATATTGAAACATATCCCAATGAAGGTGAACAATGTTTTCCTAAAAGAATTAAATGTTTATTTCTATCTGTCAAAATCGAAAAGCGCGCTGGTTTTGAGTTATTTACATCTTGCCTTGTTTCTTCTTTTTTCTTCTTTTACAATCCCGAGTTCCACTACTCACTTGTTTGATAGAACTGCGCATGCGTTAAAACAAACATGGTCGACGTTGAAAATGAATACAAGAGTCAAACACACTCCTTAAAAGGATAATTAATGTTTAATAAAACGTAAGTGTTCTTCCTTAAATCAAAATTCCTTATTTAGATTATTTAAAATAATGTTATACGTTGTTCCTTCCGTCCTTTTATTTTATTTAATGGATGTAAATAGTGTTATTAGTCAGGCCGGAGACACCGCGGCCGAACTTTGATGTCCTTAATTTCATACAAAAATAAATGGGAAATTATTCACAAAAAGTATAAAATATAGGGAAATACAAGGTAGGGTGGCAAATTACGTCACACTATATCAATTTTATTGTTGCTCCAAAAATCCATAAATCCACAGGTTCTCATTTAATTACTTCACAGTTCCAAGAAACAGCACCAAAACTTAAACAACCCAAATTAAACTCCTTTTTTACATAGGATGTGCAAGATTAGGATTATTTTTCACATATTAATCTTATACAAATACTATAAACTTTATTTTAATGCAATACTTTTTTTAAATAATGCTTTTGAAATAGAATTACAACTGTTTACTCCTTTTCCAAAATTGTACCAGAGTGGAAGAATAAAGTTTTGGAAATCACCACCTCAAACGTATTAATTGATACTAAAACAAAGAAAGTTTGTTAATAACAAACAAGTATGGCTACTACACATGAACATTAAAACACGAACAAAACATATTGGTCGTATGTTGTGTAGACTTGCATTTGATAGGCTAGAATCTAAACTCTAGAGAGAGGGTATTCACAGTTTGGCCTGCGAATTGAAAGTTCAACTACTGTATCACTGGCAGGGGCGGATTTACGACTTTGCTGCTCATAGACACGAGATAATTTACCGCCCACTTTTCCTACCTTAATTTCTAACCTTATAAATCCCTGTTTTCCCTCTACCAGCCCACATAGACCAACACATGTATATCATATACGCAAGTGGTATCTGTGAAATGACTAAAAAGTGTTTATGTTATTTGATTATTTATTATAGTGAGGTTTTAAAAGTATTAAGAATCTAAGCAAAGTCTTAAAAAGTTGAAATAAATTAATTTGGATCTTACACTATCACAACACACAAATTCAAATATTATTTAATTTAACAACATAGAGTTTGCATTAGTAAACTGTAGAACATGTTACTTACAAATTAAATATTAGCATGTTCACAATAATAAAATAGTAGATAATATGTTTCGCCTTGATTTCTGCTGAGCGAGTTTGTCGATGATGCCAAACAACCATTTTATCCTATATGTGGCCTTCAATTAAAATGATTGTCAGTGAATTAATGTGGTCCTTAGATTGTTGGTACGCAAATACAGCAAATCACAACAATCACACACATAATGAAACCATAAAACGTCGTATAGTTCAGACGGTATGTAGAGGCACCTGACCTTGAACGGCCAGAAATATCATAAGTTTCTTATCGTTGGGGGGAGGGGAGTGGGGGGGGGACGATGCAAGCCCAGTGTTACTCGGTCCTTAGTGCCATCAGCATCGTGTGTTTACAAATAAGTGCGAGCTTACCCTTCAGTGGTGTGCGTCCCCCACTCTAGACCCTGTATCTCTCCCTCCTAGCACCACCACATAACGGCTGAGCTATATAACATATTCTTGTTTTTTACCTTTAGCAACAGGGTGGCTAAGAGTGAATCTTAGCTCTTCTCTCTCCCACCCAACAGCAGCGGATGTGTCGCCAGTTGATATTGGCTTGGCTTACTGTTCATGCGTTATTTATAGTAATCACGGAGTGCTTTGCTTGTTATTAGTCTTATTGTATTTTCCCCGTTAATGGTTTATATTTTAATAATGATTTTCAATGTTAAAATTATTTTAACAGGATATTATTCTTTTTTATATTTACTAGGACTAGTCCTATTCTAACTTTTACATTTTTTAATTTCATGGAAATATATCAATAATATATTTAATATTAAATTACGTTTCATTAACCCTACCCCTTTTAAACTACAAAATTATAATCTAAGAAAGTTCCAAATTACTACCAGATTGAATTAAATGTCTGGCCAGTAAAATATTATTATTCTTTTAGATTGGCCTTCTTGGATAACTAATTAAATATCCCTGCTTTAGAGCATTTCCTTGTATTCTTATTTGATGATACAAGGCTTGTCTATATTCAAGTTCATGCATAGCGTGTAAGAAGTTAAATTTTAACCAACTTTATGTATTCTGTACTGTTAATTATCATCTCTATTTTCTGATCATGTATATTGCCATCGAAATTAATCTGTTAATTTCTTACGCAATATGTATTATGCATTATGCCTTATCATTTCAAGGGTGTTTGTGATAAAAGTACATGCTAAGTACAAGGCATTAGTCTAATAGTAATAAGGCTAGGGTCTTAGTAGTGTAATGTGTTTTTCCTATGTTGGCTAAATGACAAGTTGTTGAAGATATAGACAACTAAAAACACGCTAAAGACTTCAGCTTGCGTTCTATAAGCTTGGTACGTCAATTCATTCACTCTCTTGGAAAAGATAAGCGCGCAAATTTGAAGAACAATTTTTTTTTGTTTTCAAGTATTTAACAAAACAATGAGGAACGTAAGTGATGTAAGATATTTAAACCGAGGCGTGGTTTTCTCAAGTTTGATAGGTTTTTGTTTGTCCTATTATGCGCTTGTAATAGAAACCAGAAAGGAACAAGACCCTTCTTATGTTGCCATGTGTGACATCAGTGAACACATGAGCTGCTCTAAAGCCTTTATGTCAATGTAAGTTATTGCAACATTTACAACCCTTCAAATAATGAATATGAAGTCATGTTAGTTTGATTAACTAAATTTTATATGAGTTAAATTTGTTTAAATATAAGTTTTACAAGACTGAGTGTCCAAGCACGACCGTTTAAAATTGAAATTGCAGACATTGAGAGGAATAAAGTAAATAGGTCTAGTTTTATCACTTAATTATAGCTTTTTGTTTTCTGAAGGTGCTGCTCTCTCTAATATTGAATGTTGAACGATACACAACTTACAAGTGTTGATATAATATTTATCATATATTTATTTGTTAAATTACATACATTCTTTATTTTTTATACACTAGACTAGGCAACTATGAATTGATTGGTAAAAAAAATTAAGTTTATATCATTATAAAATTTAAAATGTACTCACCTAACTCACACAGTAACTTAAATATTTAAAGTAATGGTAATGTCTCAACATTACACCAAAAGTATTTTGTATGCAATTGATTAGGCCTATAGCTATGATCGCCTGTGTGGTCAAAGTTACTGTTACAGATCCAGAGGTCTTGGGTTCTATCTCCGACGTTTCCAAATTATATCTGAAGTAGTGTGTCACAACAGGGTCAAACTTATTCATGCGAGGATAAATGATCTACTTGAATAAAGTGGTAGTAGCTCCAGTTTAGAAAACAGACTGACTGTATTAGGGCTTGTTGTGCTGACCATATCACACCCTATATTCACCATTGTTGGCACTATTGTCGCTAACAAAATAGGGGCCGCTCGGTCAGTATAGCTTGCGGACTCACACCATGGAGTTTATTTTTATAAACTACATCTAAAACCTAACCTTTCATGTGTCAACAAAATGGTTTTCCTTAAACATGTTTCCTTTGAATACCATATTGACGTACGCGCCATTCATAATGATGAATAGTAGCCCTTATACATGTCATCCCATATATTAAATAGTTAATTTTTACACAATTACAATTTCCAACTTAATATACATTTTAATTTATCAATGCATGGAAGGATAGAAAGGCTAGGTTTTGTTAGGTTGGAATGATTATAGTAATAAACATTGAAAGGCTGTTAAAATATCTAGTACAAAGGTTATCATATTCTGAAAATTGAAAAATGACACCTGGACACTGGAATCGAACCCGGGACCTTCGGCTTAGTACGCCAATGCTCTTACCATTGAGCTATCCAGGATTCGTCCCGTACCCATGGTCATTCTCCACACATAGTTTAAGGCAGAGTCTAGGATGGACGTGCGGAAGTCGTCAGCTTATAAACATGTGATTATATAAGATCACAGCCATCAAACAACGCAGCCATTAGTGACTCGGTAGTTGGCATTTTTGCAGCCATTTGACAATTATATATAATTGTACTGGATTGCATATATTTAATGAAACAAATAGCCGAAACTATTGTTAATGCATTTTAGTGGGGATAGTCCCTCATAGATATCATATTCTGAAAATTGAAAAATCCTGGATAGCTCAGTGGTAAGAGCATTGGCGTACTAAGCCGAAGGTCGCGGGTTCGATTCCTGTGTCCAGGTGTCATTTTTCAATTTTCAGAAAATGATATCTATGAGGGACTATCCCCACTAAAATTGCATTAACAATAGTCTCGGATATTTGTTTCATTAGTACAAAGGTGCCAACATATCATCGACATTGAAATATAAAAGTATGTCAAGTCTCCAGTTAAGATAATATATGTATGATAGTTTACTTCATGTTATTTAACAAGTAAACGTGGTATAATTGAAAGGTTTTTATAGAAGGCATGAAATTTTAAGATATAAATAAGTTTTCAAACATGGAAGTAGGTTTATTTAGATGGATATTTACACAAGTTTTATTATTGACATATTGACACTTTCTAGGCAATGTTGCTTAACATGCCATGCGAAATCTCATGAATTAGGTGAGTACTTGTACATATTTAATTTTACTATACTATTAAATTTACAAACTATCTTAATATTGTTATGAATTGATTAATATATTCATGTTGTGTTTATTAAAAAAAATTAAAAAATATTTTTTTTATGTTTTAAATAAAACAAATCATTATATACTCATAAATTGTGTGCCATCATCATATTAGAGAAGCATTTTTAGCTTACCCAAATAGAATTCACAATATGATAATTTTGTAAATGTTTTAGTAAACAAAACCCGCCTCGGTGGCGTAGTTGGCTGACGCGCTTGTCGTGTTGAGCTCGACTGCTGAGGACGGGGAGATCGAGGTTCGAATCTCGGTCGGGTAAACTGGGGGTGGTTTTTCCTAAATGGTTTTCCACTCTCCCTCCACGCAAATTCGGGTTCACTTCCTCTAATTCAAGCTCCCCAATTCTTAATCCATTAACGTAATTAGTACTTAAAGCGTATAACCCGAACGAGCTGTAAGACGCGGTGCTAAATATTAATTATTAAATTTAGTAAATAAAATTGATGTGTTCTATACACTTTCACTGACAACACAATGTCCTATTTAAGTAAATATTTTATAAATTGGACACCGTGTTGAAAAAACTGTAGGGCTGTAAAAACAAATACTATACTGTATACACTTATTGGCTTCAAAGATTCACTGTACTGAAAATACAACTATTTCCCATAATTATTCCAAAAACTCGCTAGTATTTTTAAATAAGTGAACTGTAAAACAAATTACCATTTTCATGCATATTATATAAATGGTAAAGTAATCCACTACAGTAGATTAATTGTACAGTTTACATGTTAGTTTATTTGTGGGGGAATGTGGCTAATATTAAATTTAACAAAATTTAAAACTAAACATCATTTTTGATTACATGTATTTTCCTTGTGCGCAAATAATATTTTAAAGATTGTCAGAATGGCACCTCGGCTGAAGAAATCAAATATGAGATCATTGACTTATTGTAATGTGATTGCTCTATTTTTGAGCTATATTTCGCAACTCATCCTATGCTCAGGGTTAATCCTAACTCATTATTTAAATCGTAGTTGGTATTAGAGTGTAAGAACATTGGCTCCTTAGGGATATCAAAGGGCTTTGACGGTCAATCGCAAAGTTATGTATGTACATGACAGTGTATATTTAACCTATTTTACAGTTAGTGCCAGTTTCATAGACTTAGTACGCCTTATGTGCACTACTATAGTAGCATAAATACAGTCCGACACCTTAACTCGGTCGGTATCATGTCTGCCTACTGAGCAAAGGGTCCTGGGTTTGATTCCAAGCATGGCCGAAACACGTATCATTGGTGAAATGTGGGTTTCCCTCTTTCCCAGTGATGAATAACTGGCCAGGGGCTGGGTGTATTTGTTATAGATTTAAGCTAGTTTGTAATTTGTATACTCGGTTCAGAAAGTGCATGTTAACTACAGTAGCCCCACAGCTTCTTTGGTGCTGACTGACAGCTCACAGCTGACTTCTGACAGTCAACATTTAGATATATACCTACATTTTAACTGTCAGAAGTGACAGTTGATAAACACATGTTTTTACAGATCATATGGTTCGGCGGAGGGATACATAATTTGGTCTGGTAACTTTTCAAAGCTGTCAGTCAGCACCAAATAAGCCATGGGGCTACTGTACCTCAAATAAATGAAAAAATAAAAATATACTAAATACAGGATGACACCAGACCTAAACTCCTATGGGCTGGGCTAGTTTCAAGTGCGAAATGGGCCCATTTCATTTGACTTTAGGGAAGTGTTTTCTATTTAACATAAGTAAGTGCTGCACTTGAGGCATACATACTAAGTCTGACTATGACTTAGTTACAAGTTATAGACCGTGCATAGATCAAGACTTATATTTAAAATTACCATAATTAAATTGAAGTAGTCATAAGTGACCTTTCTGCTTGAACACAAAGCTAAGTTATTTATATGAAAGACCCAATGTTTGTGACCAGAATAATACTGTCACTAGGTAGTATTTTCATATTATGATCAACCACATATTATTATTATTAGCACCGCATCTTACTACCCGTTCGGGCTATACGCACGCACGCTAATGTGTAATGGTAGGGTGATTGTGAGATGAAATGAAGGACCTACAGTTTAACGTGGAATCCGAACCACGGTGGAGGCCTGGCATTCCCCACATTCACAAGATGTCTTGTCAGAGGTGAAGGAAGGGGTTTGGTAATCAGATAAATCTGTGCCGGGACCGAGGATTGAGCCCCGGACTTCCAGCACAGAAGTCCGACACCTTACCCCTAGATCGCCAGGTCACCAACCACATATTTATTATATAGTTTGACTTTGCATTCTGGTCACAATGACCAGGCTACAAGTATGGCCATGCCTTAACAAGTATTCTCATGAGTCATAACATATGTGTTTTAACGTTATAATTTGGTCCAATTGCCGTAGGTATGGGAAAGGCTTTGGCATCATGCATTTAATTGTGGGAGAAGATTCAGTGCTGAACCAACCAAACTGTCTTGTAGGGATGATATTTTACTGTCTCATCGCTGCTTTAAGTAAGTATATTATGTCATATTAATTCAGCATGTGTAGTTGTAAATTACTAATATTTGGTATATTTATCGCAGAAACTTTCATGTACCATTATATCACAAGGAGCTTGATTAACTTATCGCTATGAGGCCCCTTCCTTCACCTCTGACAAGACATCTTGTGAATGTGAGGAATGCCAGGCCTCCACCGTGGTTCGGATTCCACGTTAAACTGTATCATTTCATCTCACAATCACCCTACCATTACACATTAGTGTAAGTGCGTATAACCTGAACGGGTAGTAAGACGCGGTAATAATAATATTAATAATAATAATTCTATGAGGCTTATACATATTTTTATGGACTAAGTTAATTTTTTGTTATCAAATCTTATCTTATATTAGCTTAGTCTATACAACATTCCTTAACACAACTATTTTAGAATGTCATTTTGTAGTATCTTTTTACGGCAGTGTATGCTAGGGTTACCCCAGGGTTAGGATTGTTAAATTTTAGAAAAAAATCTGACAAGTAGACTCATTATAAGCAACCAAATTTTGTCTCAAAGTGTATCAGTTATTCAAGTTTCTCTGTTTAAAACAAAGTAATGTTTGATGTTTGGAATGAGGTAGATAATTTAAAACCTGGCCATATGAAACCCGCAATACTTTATTAATAACATCACACACGTGTGTGTGTGTGTATGTGTACATTTAGTTACTTTTTTATTTATTTTTTAGCAGCACATTGCATCTTACTATCTGTTTGGGTTGAACGCTTATGTAATAGTAATAATCTCGAAGACTTTAACCTTTTATTACCTGCTGCTAAATTTGTATAAATACTAAATATTGTTTCTACCAAGCCACACAGTGCTTGTATACATTTGACAGGATAGCTCCAACATTATTTTTAACCTGACCGCCTCCGAGAAACATTTTTTAGTAAAATCTTGTTGTGGCCAAAGTTTGTTAATTTTCATGTGGTAAAATATTAGTGATTTAGAGTACCCTATACGTTTGATCCATTGTGCGTCAGCTAAGAGCTTAAAAAAAACCAAGATTAAATCAATAAATGCACATTTAAAAAAAATTAAACGCTCATTTCTATTTCATAAGACCCGCCTCGGTGGTGTAGTGGGCTAACACGCTAGTCGTGTTGAGCTTGACTGCTGAGGACGGGGAGATCGAGGTTCGAATCTCGGTCGGGTGAACTGGGAGGGGTTTTTCCTAAATGGTTTTCCACTCTCCCTCCACGCAAATGCGGGTTAACTTCCTCTAATTCAACCTTCCCAATTCCTAATCCATTAGCGTAATTAGTACTTAAAGCGTATAACCCGAACTGGTAGTAAGACGCTGTTCTAAATAATAATAAATATTTCATATGACTATTATAATATAATATAATATAATATACAGTACCTAATTAAAATGTGTATTTGTGATCTTCTGTTCTAGGTTACTTAAACTCTATTCGTTGTACCAAAGTCCTGGTTTACCTGTGTGTTCTGTCAAATATTGGATCAATATACCTGGCCTATATTTTATACTTCATTCTGTATGACTTTTGTATAGTCTGTGTTAGCACATACATAGTGAACCTCGTCAATTTAGTGCTCTCAGTTGCTAAGCTCAGGAGGTTGGCAGGAGCCCATAGTATCCCTGGTAAGAAGTTAAAGTAAAACTATGACAGATTGGTTAGTTAAAAGGGAAAATTTGACTTTTTCTTGAGACAGCTGTGTGCGCCATTGCTTTACTTTAAACTACAGGAATTTGACTACTTTATAGCTACATTTCAAATATTCTGATGTTCTATTTTCACCTTTATAAAAGTCCTGGTTTTTAATTTTTTTTATCGGGCATATATTAAAACTATGAAGTAGAATGGCTTAGTCAGACAAATAAGTCGAAGAATTTCAGGTGGCAAAAAAAAGTTACCAAGATTTTCATATATTTTTGCAAGTTTGAAATGCCTTTTAAATTACATTCATGACACTATGCGGCTTGAAACAATATAATGTGGCCCGATGCGTCTTTTGTATTAACATCGTAGAGCTACACCATTTGGGACACTTATGGCGTTTTAAAGTTGACCGTTATTTGGTGAAATCTAGTAAGTAAGATTGGTGTACAGAATTTGTACTCTTTACTCACCAAAGATTGGTCCCCAGATAATAATAAATTTTCACACCAAATATTTGTGATGTTTGGCACACAAAAGTGTGTGAAGAGCTGTTTACTCTCATAACAGGACACCTTAAAGATCGTGGCTTATGGATGGGCATTGGTCATCTTATTATTTTGACTTCAACACAAGATTTTAAACCTAAAATACATAGCACTCCTCCAAAATATATTTTTTTTAATGTGGAAAAAAACCCAGGAAATCTTAAAATGTTTTATAAACTTACATAAGCTTCTTTTTACACTAATAATGATTTAAAAACTGTAGTTTTTTCCTTCTAAAGATGGTGTCAATGTTGACATTTTTTTTAAATGCGGAAGCCTCAATATTTTAAATTTTCATTGTATTTCTTATGATCGAACAAGTTTGACATGCCTGGCTTACAGCATATAAAGTAGATTAGTTTATATCAGCTATCGGCAATAAATTTTGTTTGCGGGCCACAAACATGTATTAGAAACAAATTTTAAGGCCCAATTCTACCTTTTAACCCAAATCCATATATAGCCATTTTTTGAAGCTTTTTCCTTAGTTGGGAAGATTTAAAATCACAAACATGTTGTAATTATGTTTATGTTAATACTATGCTCACCCTTTCTTTTACAAACATTTTGTAACTATGCTCACCCTTCCTTTAACACACATTTTGTAACTATGTTTGTGTTAATACTATGCTTAGCTTTCCTTTTACAAATATTTTGTAACTATGATCATGTTAATACTATGCTC